>RXON01005298.1:0-25592 GCA_009667805.1 Leptobrachium leishanense
CACTGGCAAATGCTTTTGAATACTGAATCCCTGTAACAATAGTTTTCTTTCCAAATGTTTGGTCTCCAATAAGGCTGGGGGTCAGACGATCGGTTTACAGAGCGGAAGGAACGTCCATAAGAGTAGACGTTCCATCTACTCTGACGCCTGTCTGGGCACCTCGCCATGCAAGACTTGATGCGCGTATGGAGGATCGCACTTTGCAGCCCTGTCAAAGGGTGACGAAGCTACTGAGGCTTTCAGAACGTGCAATTCATGCACGCGCTACAGCGTGTGGCCAGTCCCATCGGAACGTCACAACGCTGTGTCATAGCGCTTCGACGGGAAGGCTTTTAGACGGTCTGCAACACGCCCGCTGTAACACAGGCAAAGCCAAGTAGAGATTATGATGCCAACACTGTACCGCCAAAAAAATAAGTCTTTGCCTGTACTGTGCCAGCAAGACACCAAGTCCTACTGTCAAACGAGGCACTTACGACAAAGAAAAAAATACAAATACTTTGGATTCCTGGTGGTTTTCCCGAGTGTGACTCAGGGTTAACTTTCATTGCTGAAACCGGTAACCCCGAGCCACACTTGGGCTGGATACTTACCTGTACCTGCGCTCCCTCGCTGTCCTCCGCGATCGCATTCTCCTCTGTTGATCCCGGCGACCTGCTTCATGGTTCCTTTCTCGCGAGAAGTTAACCAGGAAGCAGGATGTCGCGATCGCCGGAGAATGCAATCATGGAGGTCAGCGAGGGCGTGCAAGTCATGCGAGAAGGGAACCAGGATGTCACGATCGTCCAGAGGTGATAGCGGGGGTCAGCAAGGGAGCGCAGGGAGAGGTAATGTCTCCAGCCCCGGAGTTACCGCTTTCAGCAATGAAATTAACCCCGAGCCACACTCTAATACCACTAGGGGGCCAAATAAATTGTAATGTTTCTGAGATATAAAATATGCCAGAATCGTAACGCCAGGGAGACTAGGGATGTTTTATTGGGGAAAGCTATTGATTTAACACAAATAAAAAAAATAAAAAATGTTGCCAGACCCAATATAGAAACATAGAAAAATGTCGGCAGATAAGAACCTTTCAGCCCATCTAGTCTGCCCAATTACATGGATACTTTACCTGGATTTATCTTTTGTTTAGGATAGCCTTATGCCTATCCCATGCTTGCTTAAATTCAATTACTGTTTTGGCCTCTACCACTTCAACTGGAAGACTGTTCCATGTATCCACAACCCTCTCAGTAAAATAGTGCTTTCTGATGTTACTTTTAAACCTTTGCCCCTCTAATCTAAGACTATGTCCTCTTGTTTTGCTATATTGTTTCCTTTTAAATATACTCCCTTCCTCTACCTTGTGGATTCCCTTTACGTATTTAAATGTTTCTATCATATCTCCTCTGTCTCGTCTTTTTTCCAAGCTGTACATGTTAAGATCATTAAGCCTTTCCTGGTAACTTTTCTCCTTCAAGCCGTACACCATTTTAGTAGCCCTTCTCTGAACTCTCTCTAAGAGGTCTATATCCTTCTGGAGATACGGTCTCCAGTACTGCACACAGTACTCCAAGTGAGGTCTCACCAGTGCTCTGTACAGTGGCATGAGCACTTCCCTTTTCCTACTGCTAATACCTCTCCCTACACAACCAAGCATTCTGCCAGCATTTCCTGCTGCTCTATTACATTGACTACTTACCCTTAGATCCTCTGAAATAATGACCCCTAAATCCCTTTCCTCAGATGTTGAGGTTAGGACTGTATCAAATATTCTATATTCAGCCCTTGGGTTTTTACGTCCCAGGTGCATTATCTTGCACTTATCCACATCAAAACTCAATTGCCACAACTCCGACCATTTTTTTAGTTTACCTAAATCATTTGTCATTCGGCTGATCCCTCCAGGAACGTCAACCCTGTTGCAAATCTTTGTGTCATCAGCAAAAATACATACTTTTCCATTAATACCTTCTGCAATATCACTAATAAAAATATTAAAGAGAATGGGTCCAAGTACTGACCCCTGAGGTACCCCACTGGTAACAAGACCTTGCGCCGAATAAACTCCATTTACCACAACCCTCTGTTGTCTGTCACTCAGCCACTGCCTAATCCATTCAACAATATTGGAATCCAAGCTTAAAGATTGCAATTTATTGATAAGCCTTCTATGCGGAACAGTATCAAAAGCCTTACTGAAATCTAAATAAGCAATGTCTACTGCACCACCTGTGTCTATTATTTTTGTTACCCAATCAAAAAAGTCAATAAGATTAGTTTGGCATGATCTCCCTAGAAATAAACCCTAGAAATAAACTCAAAGCAGGTCATAGAGACCGCACAAGCTACAAACTGTTCTATAAATAACTTTCTTAAAAGCATCGCGTGGCATCATATTCTACATTGTCAAAAAATACAAAGAAAAGGCGATCAAATGACGCAAGTAAAGTTAAAAATGCGAATCACACCACAAAGTGTCGCCGCAAGACCAGGTGTACAATCACGTATTCATATACACCAACAAATAAATATACCAGACCACGGTACTCACGCATACATTGATGGATATAGAACCCTTCCTCATCCTTTGTTTCACTATCACCTAAAGCAAAGAATATGGGACACCGATTGCATAGATCATCTAATACAAATAAAATTGGTTTTAAGTGGTAAGAAACGCATTCAGGAGCCAGTCATCAGTTGGCTTTAAACTTTAACAGCATCAGTATTCCCAAAATAATATGGCAGTTCCAGGTCTCATCACATGCGGTTCCAATCCAACTCCATCCCGATATCAGATATATTGCCGACAGCCTGGTGGCATCCTCTGCTCCCTTAGGACTTTTCAGCAGGGGTCCCTCTCCATTAGAAAGATGCCACACATGGGATCCAATATTAAAAGCGGGAACGCCTCTAGACTCAACTTTAATAATAGCCCAAAATAAATACGCCAAATAAACAAGACAAAATAAAGCAAAAATCACAAAACCAGCTTAGAGTCCAGCATAACGCGTTTCAGCCTAAATCTCCGTCCATGTACATAATCCTACTTGCGTATGGTTTGCGGTTTAAGCCGAAACAACGGAAATTATTTTTTTGTGCCGAGTCACTATATCTACACAATCTCTTTCCATTTCGTTTAGCTTTAGCACTACTGTGATGTATTCTCTTCTCTCGTCATTTCCTTGATGGCTCCAAGACTTCCCATGCCCACTTGTTACCACTGGGCCATATTATAGGCAAATCAAGTGGCATCTATCTTATATAGAGAGGGACCCCTGCGAAGAAGCCCTAAGGCCGGGGGCACCCTATCGGCGTCTTGTGCGCACTAGCGCGCGTTATGACGTGCTTCCCGGCGCAGCGTTGTGATGCTGTGGACGGAGCCGGTCACTTAGAGATCATGACTGTCGATGCGCTAGGATGCGCGTCGACAGGGCTGCAAAGTGCGATCCTCCATAAGAGGATTGCGCTTTGCAGCACTGTGGTGGGGTGCAGGCGGGCGTCGAGTGGACGCCGGTGCATTAGCGTTTTCTTTAACGCACGCTAGTGCCCCCGCTCTAAGGAAGCAGTGGACACCACCAGGCTGGCGACAATATACCTTATTGATATCGGAAGAAGTCGGATTGGAACCGCATGTGGGGAGACCTGGAACTGCCATATTATTTTGGGATTACTGATGCTGTTAATCTTTAGAGCCAACTGTATGATAGCTCGTGAACGGGTGAGTGCGATTCTTACCAAGTAAAAACACTTCTTTGCATTGGATGAACTGCGCAGTTTTGTGTCCCATATTCTTTGTTTTAGGACGTGACACAGAAACAAAGGAAGAGGAAGTGTTCTATATCCATCAGTGTATGAACCTTTGTGTTGGTCGAAATGAAGACACTGGAGAAACTCCAAATAAGACATGTAAACTCACAATAATCTCGCAGCCAACATTCATCATTGAGTAGTCCAACAGTGTACGATACACATCTTAGAACAAAATTGTGTTACGACTGTGTGAATACACTGTGCCATGATGAAAACGATCCTGGAACTTAATCTGAATTTGACTACTGCCACAAAAGTATACTGTTCCATTATATTACTCCTCGTGATGTAAGGGCTTACTGTGGACCAGCAATGTTCCTATTGTGGTTTCTGAACAATCTTTGATGATCAAAAATCATTTGTTCACAGCAAGTGCAAATATGTTCTTCCACCATAGCCTTCTTTAAATGCGTGCCCACACTGCGCCCTAATTAGAGCATATACTGTATATAATGGTCCATAGGTTTCTCTTTATTCTTAATGGTGGAAGAGAAAGTACACACTGCGAACCAAAGACTGGCCGTGTCCACAAAGTAGATACCTCCATAGAAAGTCAATCAACAAAACGTACACAAGAGTAACATGCGCTCACATTTGACAACAGGCACAAAACAGATCAAACGGCATTTTTGGATGCACCTCCACTGCCAGCACACACGTATAAGCCTAGGGACTGAATTTATTTTACACCGGAACGTGCAAGAAACAAAACCTAAACAAAACCCAGAAATGGCTAAAAGACAAATCGTTATCTAGAAAATCATTGAAGTGCAACAAAGGTATTGCTGTAAAACCACAATAACGGAGGACAAGAATCAACAGTGGAAGGAAGACCCGCAGCTCGATCGTGAAGCCAGCAGGTCTCTCCAGAATCATTGTGGGGTGTGAACGTTTCCCAAAACAGTCAAGATAAAGGAAAACCCGCCTCAAACTTTTTATATCAGCAATGCAATTCGGAGGTACATAAATTAGCAGTTTATTCATATTATTCTATACACATTTACGACAGGTCTCATGGAAAGAGATTGTGAGGATGTCCGACTTTTTTACAGTAACTGCTCACACAGAGCAAACCTACCGAGGGCATTAAAGGTGAGCAAATACACAGCGATTCCTGACGATTATAGAGCAAGATCTCAATAAGGGAGTTAAGCAGATCACACAAGGCCAGTGTCAAGACCTTCACTAGGTTATGGTTATGCTCAGTCCAATGTTGCCTTGGGTGTGTGGTCATATACTTCCACATACGAATATACGGTCGACTCTAAAAATGTTAACATTTCATTAAGTCTCTCTTTTAAGTCGTACCGTATGCTTACCTAGTCTGGTCAGTGTGTGTCAAGTCAACAGAAGGCGCCGCGATCACCGGCCGGTGGGAATCCACATCTACCTAAAGCCGTGAGGTCACGGCTGCAAACGGTGTGCCGTAACTCCAATGAATGGCATCCAAAACGTAAAAAAGACAGGTCCTCAACTTTTAACTCCGTCTCATAAAAAGTTGTACCGTACGTTTATCTAGGTAGGGGTGGGTGTGTGTGTGTGTGTGGTGTGTGTGTGTGTGGTGTGTGTGTGTGTTGTGTGTGTGTGTGTGTGTGTGTAAGTTTTAAGAGTCCTGCTAACAAAGTCAAATTAAAATGGCAATAAAGGCCTGTGGCAACATTATTTGTCTTATCAATAAATTCTGGGCATACATGCAAAAAAAAAAAAAAAAAAGTACAGTGTACTCTAGTCTTTCCTAGAACGCGGAGATCACAGGTCTGCAATAGCACTTGCGTATCTGCCAAGAGTGTCTGCTTAGTCTAAATTTACCAAGACATGGGGAGGATTCTGTGAAGAGACACACACATCCGTTCTCTGAATTAGAAATTGTACATGAAAGTGTCCCATAACGCAAAGGAATGCTTTCTTACAGCCGAACTTATGGACGAGAAAAAAGACACAAAAACACAAACAAGTTGAAGTTCTCCTGCGAACGGGTTATTTCCTTAATATATTTTCCGAACAAGTCCTTGGGGTCATCTGCAAAATGAGGAAATTTACTTCAATACAATGTATGGAGACTAAAGAGAGACCCGGCGCTCATCTGAAAGAGGGGATGGGTACAACGTGGAACGACTTCATTAAAGCGTTGGCGTGCCTAATATTGGACTCTTTGTACACAACTACACTTGGCACCGAACACATACATTCCTACATTGTAAGTTAACAAGAAGTCATTATCCAGGCCATTGCTGAGCTCATGGGGTCACAGACAGAATAGATGGAGAGTTACACTATTGTCCACAGGCACTTAAACCTATAGTAAGCTCTTTGGACCAAGCACATCCATTATTCATCTACCAACACGTCTACACTTGCCACAATTATCGATAAACAATCATCACATTGTTATTCTGAAACAGTCTGGTTTAAATAGTCTCGTCGCCACCCCACTACCATTTAACAGAAGTAAATTGACAAAGTATACACTGTATAAAATAAAATGGCACTTCTAGAGGATGGCTTGGAAGTCCCAGTCGCGGCCAAACTGCGATATTAACTTCATATAGGGCTAAGTGAATTGTAGTTGAGTCATTTCTTCCATTACAGGAATAGTTTCTGTTGCTATCCTGCTGTGTTATCCTCCCAGTGAGTGTTCTATGCTCCAACATAATGTCAGTTTTTCAGGATACAGTTGTCTACCACCCCCGACCCCCTCCTCCCCCAAAATGTGCCAAAAGTTCGAATTCTGAACAAAACTACATCAAGGTTTCCCAGTAGACAGGAGGTGGCAAATTGTTTCCTGTCGTACAACAAATTTTATCCCTGGGAACAGAAATGATAAACAGGGTCTCCTTTAACCCTATTATATTGATAGAGATAGATCTAAATATATTTATATATCACACACACACGCTGAATAAAAGGAGCTGTGCTTCACGACACAAACCTGCAGCTTCATAAAAATGCTCCTGGAACCAGTTAATATTATACTGTTATTACCCTCGTTTCCTCCTGTACTGGTATTATTCTTTATTTACATAGCGCCAGCATATTTCGCAGTGCTGTACAATGGGCACAATATAGACATTGTTACAAATGTTCTGTCTAGATGTATTGTAACCCTGTCGATATTGTGGCCATTGTTCAGCGCAGCGGATTATGCTGGCGCTATATCAAGTATAATAATAACAAAGTATAAGAACAACAATAAAGTATAATAGTAATAACAAAGTATAATAAGTAAATAACAATAACAAAGTATATGAAAATAATAATAATAACAAGTATAAGTAAATAATGAAAAAGTGTTATACTTTTCATTATACTTTATTATTTACTTATTACTTATTATACTTTATAATGAAAAGTATAATAACAAGAAAATAAAGTATAATGAAAAGTATAAGGTATAATAATAAAAGTATAATAATAAAGTATAATAACAATAATAAAGTAGAATAATAACAAAGTGTAATAACAAAGTATAATAATAAAGTATAATAACAATAATAAAGTAGAATAATAACAAAGTGTAATAACAAAGTATAATAATAAAGTATAATAACAATAATAAAGTATAATAAAGTATAATAACAACAAAGTATAATAACAACAAAGTATAATAACAATAAAGTATAATAACAATAAAGTATAATAATAAAGTATAATAACAATAAAGTATAATAACAATAATAAAGTTTAATAAAGTATAATAACAATAAAGTATAATAATAACAAAGTTTAATAAAGTATAATAACAATAAAGTATAATAATAACAAAGTATAATAACAACAAAGCATAATAATAATAAAGTATAATAATAATAAAGTATAATAACAATAACAAAGTATAATAAAGTATAATAACAATAACAAAGTATAATAATGTAGAATAATAACAAAGTATTATAATAATAAAGTATACACACTGACACAACACACACATTAGAGTTTTAATGCCCTGGGCTTGTGAAGAGGCTTTCCTGGAAAGGACACCTTGAAGCCACTTGTTGTAGAACCACACAGACACATCAATAGACACACAAAGTCTGAAGTGGCAAAGAGCAGAGATGTGGAAGAAGTAACTCCACAAACATCACAACAAAGCACACACTATGACACACTATGGAAACGAGACGTCGATACCTTTTACTAAGAGAAATCTTTTAATCCAGCATCCTTCAATGTGGTGTTGTTCAGGCGCTCACTGGACATAATCAGGACCTGTGGGTGAGATCATGTATGCAGCCAAAGCCCACCAAACTTCTGTACTTTCAGCATCCCACACTAGTCTGCCCGCAGGTCGCCCAGACCCAGCAATCCGTTCTTCTGGCAGAAGCCAGGTCAGCGGCTCGGAGCCCACAGACAGCACAGGCTACTAGCAGCAATCATGTGCAGCCATCAGGAGGCGGCAGCAGCTCCAGACACAGAGGCAGGAAACGGCTTTACTTGTGTCAAGAGATAACACAAAAATGCAGAGAGGAGGGGAAGAAGAAACAAAAAGAACAGGAGGCCACAAAATGCTCGCATAAACTCCGGTTACTAAAAGAGCCCAGAAAATGAAACAATAGGGTGATGTTACGTTAATCCGGGTTCTTCAAACTCTGAGCTCAGGAGGAAAAAACCCCAAATGTTGCCGGCTCACAATCCTCTCCAACTTCAGCCTCTTACACAACGAAAACACAACGAAAACACAGCGCTGCCAAGACAAAAGCGCTCCGAGAAAGACGCATTGCTTCTGCCCCGCCGGCTTGACGTGTGCGATGGGGAGAGCTTGACACTTGTGTGGAGGAAAAAGAGAAGGGCCCTTTAACTCTTCCGCATTTCTGCTATTAGACACAATGTGCGTCATTCCACAGCAGATACACTTTACTCACTAGTTTAGTCAAGACTCTGTCTGATGCTTTCTGACAACCCCCTTCTTTTCTCCCCTCCCTCCCTTCCTTCCTCTCTCACATCGCCAAATATCTCCAACTGCTGGCAGCTCCTCACACATGCTCTGTGAGCCGGCCCCGCTCGGGAAAAATGGGGGGGGGGGGGGGGGACGTGGAAGTCACAGCTGCATTGAACAACACATTCATACTGAAGCCTACTGGTCGAGACAGACACACCGAGAGCCAATGTCTGCACAGGAAAAGGAATGCACATTACTCACAGCCACCTCATCAGCTACTTCAACACAGCATCACACACACAAGGAATCACACACAATAAGGAATCACACACACAAGGAATCACACACAATAAGGAATCACACACACAAGGAATCACACACAATAAGGAATCACACACACACAATAAGGAATCACACACACACACACAATAAGGAATCACACACACAATAAGGAATCACACACACACAAGAAGGAATACACACACACACAAGAAGGAATACACACACACAATAAGGAATCACACACACACAAGAAGGAATACACACACACACAAGAAGGAATCACACACGAGGAGGAATCACACACACACGAGAAGAAATCACACACACGAGGAGGAATCACACACACAAGAAGGTATACACACACACACGAAGGAATACACACACACACAATAAGGAATACACACACACACAAGAAGGAATACACAACACACACAAAGGAATCATACACACACACGAGAAGGAATACACACACACAAGAAGGAATACACACACACACAAGAAGGAATACACACACACACGAGAAGGAATCACACACACACACGAGAAGGAATCACACACACGAAGGAATACACACACGAGGAGGAATCACACACACAAGAAGGAATACACACACACGAGGAGGAATCACACACACACACGAGGAGGAATCACACACACGAAGGAATACACACACGAGGAGGAATCACACACACAAGAAGGAATACACACACACGTGGAGGAATCACACACACAAGAAGGAATACACACACACACGAGAAGGAATCACACACACACAAGAAGGAATACACACACACAAGAAGGAATACACACACACACAAGAAGGAATCACACACGAGGAGGAATCACACACACACGAGGAGGAATCACACACACAAGAAGGAATCACACACACAAGAAGGAATCACACACACAAGAAGGAATCACACACACAAGAAGGAATCACACACACAAGAAGGAATCACACACACAAGAAGGAATCACACACACAAGAAGGAATACACACACACACGAGGAGGAATCACACACAAGGAGGAATCACACACACAAGAAGGAATACACACACACACGAGAAGGAATCACACACACACGAGAAGGAATCACACACACACAAGAAGGAATACACACACACACAAGGAGGAATACACACACACACACAAGGAGGAATACACATACACACAAGAAGGAATCAATCACACACACACAAGGAGGAATACACACACACACACAAAATACACACACAAGGAACACACACACACGGAATACACACACACACAAAATACACACACACACAAGGAATACACACACACATACGAGAAGGAATCACACACACACACAAGGAATACACACACAAGAAGGAATATACACACACGAGAAGGAATCATACACACACAAGAAGGAATACACACACACAAAGTAATACACACACACAAGAAGAAATATACACACAATAAGGAATCACACACGAGAAAGAATACACACACAATAAGGAATACACACACACAATAAGGAATACACACACACACAAGGAACACACACACACAATAAGGAATACACACACACAATAAGGAATAACACACACACAATAAGGAATACACACACACACACAATAAGGAATACACACACACACACAATAAGGAATACACACACACACACGAAGGAATACACACACACACAAGAAGGAATACACACACACACAAGAAGGAATACACACACACAAGAAGGAATCACACACAAGGAGGAATCACACACAAGGAGGAATCACACACACACAAGAAGGAATACACACACACACACACACACACAAGAAGGAATACACACACACACAAGAAGGAATACACACACACACACACGAAGGAATACACACACACACAAGAAGGAAACACACACACACAAGAAGGAAACACACACACACGAAGGAATCACACACAAGAAGGAATCACACATACACAAGAAGGAATACACACACACACAAGAAGGAATACACACACACACACACATCTCCTCACACACACACAGAGATCCACACCACAGCGACAGCACAACACCACACACACACCGACACACCACAGCGACAACAGAGCGACACACACACAGGCGACACACACACAATCAACACACACACAGCGATCCAGCTCATCACACACACGATCCACACCACAGCGACACACACCCAGCCACACACACAGCACCACACACAGACGCCTCCGACACACACATCCGACGACGACGGAGACACACAAGGCACGATCCAGCTCCACCACACAAGCGATCGATCCCAGCACACAGCCACACCCACACACAACACACAACACACACAGGCCGCGATCCATAACACACAACGACCCACACACACACACACAGCGATCCACACACACACACACCCCCACACACAACAGCGATCCACACACACACACAGCGATCCCCCCAACACACACACAGCGATTCCAGCGACACACACACACCCACAGCGACCAGCGACACACACACACACACAGCGATCAGCGACAACACACCACAACACACACAGCGATCCAGCACACACACAACACACAGCGATCCAGCGACACACACACACAGCGATCCCCAGCACACACACAGCACGCGACACACACACACAAGCGACGCGACACACACACAGCGGATCCACACACAGCACCAGCGACCAACACACACACACGAACACCAGCGACACACCAGCGGACCACACAGCGATCACACACACCACAGCGATCCAGCGACACACACACACACAACAACGATCGATCACACAAACACACGATCCAGCGACACACACAGCGATCCACACACACAGCGATCCAGCGACACACACACAGCGATCCACACACACAGCGATCCAGCGACACACACACAGCGATCCAGCGACACACACACAGCGATCCAGCGACACACCACACAGCGATCCAGCGACACACACAGCGATCCACACACACAGCGATCCAGCGACACACACAGCGATCCAGCGACACACACAGCGATCCACACACACAAACGATCCAGCGACACACACACACACAAAACAACGATCCAGCGACACACACACACACACAAACGATCCAGCGACACACACACACAAACGATCCAGCGACACACACACACAAAACGATCCAGCGACACACCACAAACGATCCAGCGACACACACACACACAAACGATCCAGCGACACACACAGCGATCCACACACACAGCGATCCAGCGGCACACATACAGCGATCCAGCGACACACATACAGCGATCCAGCGACACACACACAGCGATCCAGCGACACACACACAGCGATCCAGCGACACACACACAGCGATCCAGCGACACACACACAGCGATCCAGCGACACACACAGCGATCCACACACACAGCGATCCAGCGACACACACAGCGATCCAGCGACACACACAGCGATCCACACACACAAACGATCCAGCGACACACACACACCAAACGATCCAGCGACACACACACACAAACGATCCAGCGACACACACACACACAAACGATCCAGCGACACACACACACACAAACGATCCAGCGACACACACACAAACGATCCAGCGACACACACACACCACAAACGATCCAGCGACACACACACAGCGATCCACACACACAGCGATCCAGCGACACACATACAGCGATCTCAGCGACACACATACAGCGATCCAGCGACACACACACGCGATCCAGCGACACACATACAGCGATCCAGCGACACACACAGCGATCCAGCGACACACACAGCGATCCAGCGACACACACAGCGATCCACACACACACACAGCGATCCAGCGACACACACACACAGCGATCCAGCGACACACACAGCGATCCACACACACAAACGATCCAGCGACACACACACACACACAATCCAGTGACACACACGATCCAGTGACACACACACACAATCCAGCGACGCAGCGATCCAGTGACACACACAGCGATCCAGTGACACACATACATAACGATCCAGTGACACACACACACAGCGATCCACACACACAAACGATCCAGCGACACACACACACACAAACGATCCAGCGACACACACACACACAAACGATCCAGCGACACACACACACCAAACGATCCAGCGACACACACACACACAAACGATCCAGCGACACACACACACACAAACGATCCAGCGACACACACAGCGATCCACACACACAGCGATCCAGCGACACACACACAGCGATCCACGACACACACACAGCGATCCAGCGACACACACAGCGATCCACACACACAGCGATCCAGCGACACACAACAGCGATCCAGCGACACACACAGCGATCCAGCGACACACACAGCGATCCACACACACAAACGATCCAGCGACACACACAGCGATCCACACACACAAACGATCCAGCGACACACACGCAGCGATCCGGTGACACACGCAGCGATCCGGTGACACACGCAGCGATCCGTGACACACGCACACAACCAATCCAGTGACACACACACACAACCGATCCAGTGACACACACACAAACGATCCAGTGACACACACACAAACGATCCAGTGACACACACACACGCAGCGATCCAGTGACACACGCAGCGGTCCAGTGACACACGCAGCGGTCCAGTGACACACGCAGCGGTCCAGTGACACACGCAGCGGTCCAGTGACACACGCAGCGGTCCAGTGACACACGCAGCGGTCCAGTGACACACGCAGCGGTCCGGTGACACACGCAGCGATCCGGTGACACACGCAACGCGGTCGGTGACACACACGCAGCGATCCCGTGACACACGCAGCGATCCAGTGACACACGCAGCGATCCAGTGACACACGCAGCGATCCAGTGACACACGCACACAACCGATCCAGTGACACACACACACACAACCGATCCAGTGACACACACACAAACGATCCAGTGACACACACACACGCAGCGATCCAGTGACACACACACAAACGATCCAGTGACACACACACAAACGATCCAGTGACACACGCAGCGGTCCAGTGACACACGCAGCGGTCCAGTGACACACGCTGCGGTCCAGTGACACACGCTGCGGTCCAGTGACACACGCTGCGGTCCAGTGACACACGCAGCGATCCGGTGACACACGCACACAACCGATCCAGTGACACACACACACAACCGATCCAGTGACACACACACACACAACCGATCCAGTGACACACACACACAAACGATCCAGTGACACACACACAAACGATCCAGTGACACACACACACGCAGCGATCCAGTGACACACACACAAACGATCCAGTGACACACGCTGCGGTCCAGTGACACACGCAGCGGTCCAGTGACACACGCAGCGGTCCAGTGACACACGCAGCGGTCCAGTGACACACGCAGCGGTCCAGTGACACACGCAGCGGTCCAGTGACACACGCAGCGGTCCAGTGACACACGCACACACAAACGATCCGGTGACACACACAGCGATCCAATGACACACGCAGCGATCCAATGACACACGCAGCGATCCAGTGACACACGATCCAGTGACACACGATCCAGTGACACACGATCCAGTGACACACAGCGATCCAGTGACACACACAGTGATATCCAGTGACGCGCGCACACACACAGCGATCCAGTGACGCACACAGTGAGATCCAGTGATGCACAGTGAGATCCAGTGACGCACACAGTGAGATCCAGTGACGCACACAGTGAGATCCAGTGACGCACACACCAGTGAGATCCAGTGACGCACACACACAGCAATCCGTGGCACACATACACAGCAATCCAGTGACACACACACAGCAATCCAGTGACACACACAGCAATCCAGTGACACACATACACACAGCGATCCAGTGACACACACACACACAGCGATCCAGTGACAACACACACACACAGCGATCCAGTGACACACACACAGCGATCCAGTGACACACACACAGCACAGGGATCCAGTGACACACACACAGCACAGGGATCCAGTGACACACACACAGCACAGGGATCCAGTGACACACACACAGCACAGGGATCCAGTGACACACAGCACAGCACAGGACCCAGTCCTCACACACACACAGCGCAGTGATCCATTCTCACACAGCACAGGGAGATATATATATATATACACACAGCACAGGGATCCACAGGGACTGACTGACACACACACACACACAGCACAGCACAGCACAGCACAGGACCCAGTCTCTCACACACACACAGCGCAGTGATCCATTCTCACACAGCACAGGGATAGAGATATATATATATATATACACACACACTATAGCATATGGAGCCAGTGGCACACACTGCACTTACAGTAAGCCAGCAGCCGGCATGCTGCCCTGAGAGCCGCCATGTTGGTGCTCGGTGTAAACGTTCCGTCAGGCTGCAGTCACCTTGTGTTGTGGTTCCCGGCTCTGCCCTCCTTACTGTCACATAGGACAGGGGCTGCACTCACACGGGGGGCGGGGCGTCTGAACAGCTCCCCTCCCCCTGTCATGAGAGTTAAAGGGACAGTGCAGGCTGGAGCTCACACCTGCCCTCTTCCTGCAGATGCATATACATACACACATAAACAACCACATAAAGTCACCCTGGCCCTATTACATTCTGCGCACAAACGTTACGCCCGCGCAGAAACGCATTAATGCGAGGGGCTAAACCCTTTGCGCAGACCGTCGTATTACAACGTCAGCACAACAAACGTGCGTATACGTCTACCGCGGGTGAACCTGCGCGAACGCTGCGCGAGCTTACTGTACTGCGCGCCTCCTATACTTAACATTGTGAGCGCAAACGCGTTTGTGCGCTGGTACGCGGATGGTATTACAATCTATGCGCAGTTTGTAACGCACAGCCTTTGCGCGCATAATTATATTAGCGACTCCTAAAAGCTGGTGGTAACTTGAAATCTGAACGTCCTGGCTGAAACCAAATACACCAGCACGAAAAAAAAATACAGCAAAGTATAGTTACACATTCTACACATACCCAAACAATAAAATGGAGAGGTTGTGCGTGTTTTTATTATTGCTGCAGCATATATACTCAGATTGATTTTGACAGGCGCAAAAAAACTTAACGGGAGACAATTGTGGTTCTTAATTCTGATTGGCTGAATCGCGTGAAAAAAACAGTCCACACACCGATTTCTACGCGCAGCGTTAATGTGCGCGTGTTTTTGCGCGTCTTTTTTACGTGCGTTATTTTTTGACGGATGAAAAAATGCGCTCGGATTGTGATACCAGCGTTAATTTACGTGCGTTTAGCGCTTCGGGCACAAATTAACGCGCTGCGCGAGCATTTTTGCGCAAGGAATGTAATAGAGCCCACTAAGGCTCGTGTCAGACGAGCGCAGTGTTCACGTCCGTGTTGCCGCACATAAGTACGTCCGTGATAGCATACAATTGTGGTAAATGGAGCCCCACACACGAGGTACCTCCGCACAGAAGTGCGGACGCATGACGGACGCGGCAAACGGACGCAGGTTAGGCAAGAACGTAATACTGCTAGAACGGACGTGTGGAGTGCGCCACGTCTGCATAGATTTGTGTGTGAGTGATGGAACGTAGTCAGACGATCTGCATATATACGTCCAGCATTTTTGACGGACAAAATGTTTTTTCGTTTTAATTTATTTTCCCTCCTATATCCGTCAAAAAATAACATCAGTGAGAAAAACTGACCATGTGGCCACTACTGCGTCTTCCGTCAAAAAAGTGCGTCCGTACTGCACGGGCGCACAGACCGTAGAAAACGCGCTCGTCTGACCCTAGCCTTAGTCTGAGAGAACAGACCTGTTCTAAAGGATTAAACCTTCAACCATTAGAAAACTGAACAAGAAAACAAAAAATGAGGGACCCCTGACTAAGGCTAGGGTCAGACGAACGCATTTTCACGTTGTCTGTGAAAAAGTGCGTTCGAACGAATGGACGCATTTTTTCACGGAGTACGCGATAGCGGTCATACTATGCGCATTTGCGTTCTTGATTTTGTACGGATCATCAATAAAACACTTTGTGCATCTGGACGTTATGTTGGCCGGACATTAGCAGCGTCTGACATCTCCAATCACGCACACACGCCGCTAGCGGACGCAGCGCACTCTGTACAACCGTACTAGCGGTTTTACGTTCTCGACAAAATGCGTTCGTTTGCCACTTGCGTTGCGCAGCCGGACTTTTGTGCGACCGTACTTCGTATATTGGCCGTCATTGCCCGGCATTTGCTGCTACTACGGCCGTGATTAAGTGCGCCTGCACGCGCGTTCGCACTGCCTCAGTCTGACCCTAGCCTAAGGGATACACCGCAAAGAGCAGGAATGCCAGAAAAATCAGTGAATACTTTATTGGCATAAATAGGAGACATTCATCGTGAACACCAGAAAATTATAAAATCCAAAAGACACTTGGGAAAAATACTTGATCGGAGACATAGGTCTTAATATTAACCTTGTTCAAAAAGTGTCTGAGGCACGACATATGCCATCACAGAAGCACGTCAATCATACAAAGCCGTTGCCATAATTGCTGCTGTGCCGCCACATATACAGGCGCGCAGGGCCGTAGGAAGGGCGAGGCGAGTGAGGCGCCTGCTTCGGGCACAGCTGTGAAGGAGCGCAGCCATGGCTCGAGTCCTGCGGGAACGCTGCCGGAACACAGGTTGCGGGAACCTGCGTTCCCGCAGCTTTCCAGCAGGTCTCGAGCCATGGCTGCGCCCCTTCACAGCTGTGAAGCGCCCAGCCCGAAATGATTGCCGGCGGCCGCTTGCTTCCTGCTTGAACGGCCGCTGACAGGAAGTGCGAGCGGCTGCACTTCCTGTCAGCGGCCGTTCAAGCAGGAAGCAAGCGTCCGCCGGCAAGGAGAGGTGAGCTGGGGCAGTATCCATGAGACCTGGGGGGCAATATCCATGAGACCTGGGGGGCAATATCCATGAGACATGGGGGCAATATCCATGAGACCTGGGGCACTATCCATGAGACGTGGGAGGCATTATCCATAAGCTGGGGCTATATCCATGAGAGCTGGGGCATATCCATAAACTGGGGGGCATTGTCCATGAGACCTGGGGGTATATCCATGAGACCTGGGGGACATATCAATGAGACCTTGGGGCATATCCATAAGCTGGGGCAATATCCATGAGAGCTGGGGGCAATATCTATGAGAGCTGGGGGGCAATATCTATGAGAGTTGGGGGGCATATCCATGAGAGCTGGGGGGCATATTCATAAGCTGGGGGCATATCCATGAGACCTGGGGGCATATCCATAAGCTGGGGCAATATCCATGAGAGCTGGGGCATATCCATAAACTGGGGGGCATTGTCCATGAGACCTGGGGGCATATCCATGAGACCTGGGGGACATATCCATGAGACCTTGGGGGGCATATCCATAAGCTGGGGCAATATCTATGAGAGCTGGGGGGCAATATCTATGAGAGCTGGGGGCAATATCTATGAGAGTTGGGGGGCATATCCATGAGAGCTGGCGGGCAATATCTATGAGAGCTGGGGGGCAATATCTATGAGAGTTGGGGGGCATATCCATGAGAGCTGGGGGCATATCCATGAGAGCTGGGGGCAATATCCATGAGAGCTGGGGGGCATATCCATAGAGCTGGGGCAATATCCATGAGAGCTGGGGGGCATATCCATGAGCTGGGGCATATCCATGTGAACTGGGGGACATATCCATGAGACCTTGGGGGCATATCCATAAGCTGGGGCAATATCTATGAGAGCTGGGGGGCAATATCTATGAGAGCTGGGGGCAATATCTATGAGAGTTGGGGGGCATATCCATGAGAGCTGGGGGGCAATATCTATGAGAGCTGGGGGGCAATATCTATGAGAGTTGGGGGGCATATCCATGAGAGCTGGGGGCATATCCATGAGAGCTGGGGGCAATATCCATGAGAGCTGGGGGCATATCCATAGAGCTGGGGCAATATCTATGAGAGCTGGGGGGAATATCCATGAGCTGGGGCATATCCATGTGAACTGGGGCAATATATACCCATATGAGCTGGGGTCAATAATATCCAAGTGAACTGGGGAAAATAGTCTGGGGGCTCAGTGCTGTGTATATTATTCTAGGGGGGTGTATATTATGCTATATGTTCTTTTGCTATACGTGCATGTATTCTGTGTGTACTGTATTTGTGCATGTACTAAGTGTGCACTATATATGTAGGGTACAAAGGGTGGTCCGATCCACTGCTTCTGGTCGTGGGGAGCATCCAGGAGCTTAGCACTGCGCCACTGGTCAGGGACTCTGATTTTTAAAATTATGTGGGGGGGGCACAATTTTCTGTTTTTGCCTCGGGTGCAAAAGGAGCTAGCTACGGCTCTGCAGGCGCGCATACAGTGATTCAAAGCACGAGAAAATAAACCAAGACTGATCCTTACAGTCTCAAGATTTCTGCACTTTCCCTACAAGAATACAAAAGACTAGACGTGCTTCTGTGATGGCATATGTTGTGCCTTAGACACCTTTTGAACAAGGTTAATATTAAGACCTAGGTCTCCTATCAAGTGTCTTTTGGATTTTATAATTTTCTGGTGTTCACGATGAACGTCTCCTATTTATACCAATAAAGTATTCACTGATTTTTCCGGCATTCCTGTTTTTTGAGGTGTTTCCCTTAGTCAGGGGTTCCTCATTTTTTGTTTTCTTGTTTAGTTACATACACACATACACGCATCTAAGTTATGGTGGAGGGCAAAAAAGCAAGATTATACCTCTCCACACGGCAAATAATAAAGTTTATTAGTGCAGAAGCCATTTACACATCCCAGCAATTCAGAGAACTGCTTCACTGAGCTCATGTGCTACATTCCCCATATGCAGCAAAGACCTCTGGGTAATACATGCAAATGAAGTCCACAGCTTCTCGCTTTAGATATATACTAGTTGTTAAGCCTGCTCGGAGGGCAGTCTAGTGTTGTAGAGGATCTGGCTGCCCAGTGCTCCCAATGATGTGGCTGCTTGTCGCACCCAGGATCTGGCTGCTCAGGTGCTCCCCAGGATCTGGCTGCTCTCAGTGCTCCCCAGGATCTGGCTGCTCAGGTGCTCCACCAGGATCTGGCTGCTCTCAGTGCTCCCCAGGATCTGGCTGCTCAGGTGCTCCCCAGGATCTGGCTGCTCAGGTGCTCCACCAGGATCTGGCTGCTCTCAGTGCTCCCCAGGATCTGGCTGCTCAGGTGCTCCACCAAGATCTGACTACTCTCAGTGCTCCCCAGGATCTGGCTGCTCAGGTGCTACCCAGGAAAGTTTGCCCTTGTGTTATTCAGAGAGATTATGCATGACAAGAGGGGACAAATGTCCCCAAACTTAAATAATGCTAATTTATTCACTGCTCTTAAGGAGGACGTGCAGTTCCTTAGCTCTCCACTGGGAGTCCCATTCAGCATGGGACTCCTAGCAGCCAACCAAGGAACTGCAGCTCCTCCGTCAGAGCAGTGAATAAATTAGCATTATTTAAGTTGCCTGGAACGGTCTCCAGTGACTGTCCCCTGAAATCAGGGGTGAATGGTCACTCTATCCCAGAGGGAAAGATGATGGCCCCTGCTCTGCCGCTAGGGCTGGAGATCGCGGCCACCTCTTGCCCGGGTCCCTGTGAGTTCAGCACGCAGCCGATTGGAAGGGTCCAGCCGTGCTGGATGCTAGTGCATCCACAACGGTGATGGACACAAAGGTTTTTATATATATAGAACAGTGTTTCCCAAACTTGTCCTCAGGACCCTCTGCCTCGCCAGGTTTGACAGATATGTGAAGCGCAGCAGAAGGTGATATGATTTGCTGCTCAGTGATTGCAGGATGCAGTCTGTATTTCCCCCCGAGGTGATCTGAAAAATCTGGCCTGGTTGAGGGTCCCGAGGACAGGTTTGGGAAAAACTGTTATAGAAGATATACACACACTATATACAAACCTAAAACCTCTAAAAACTGGAAACCTCCTAAAATGCCGGATTTCAGAGTCGTTTGGATTTTAGGATTCTGGATTCCAACCGGTATATACCCCCCAGGTTATTCCTTGCCCCCCCCAGTGTATTCATTTCATGTTTTCCCTTGATTAATGGCATCTTAGGAGTTAATGGACAGACTACATGCCACACAGTGTATTCATTTCATGTTTTCCCTTGATTAATGCCATTTTAGGGGTTATTGGGTAGCTAGATGCCACACTGTTTATTATTTTATTGTATTTTCCTGCTTTAATGCCATTTTAGGGGTTAATGTATGGGCTACATGCCACACTGTTTATTATTTTATTGTATTTCCCTGCTTTAATGGCATTTTAGGGGTTAATGCATGGGCTACATGCCACACTGTTTATTATTTTATGGAATTTCCCTGCTTTAATGGCATTTTAGGGGTTATTATGGAAGTTAGAATCTAAAGGGTTTATTCATCTTTAGGTCCTTTGCTTTTTGTCACATTTCGGGGGAATCAATTTTGCCGAAAATTCCTTATTTAGCAAATGGTCTGTTTTGACTGTGGTATCTTATGTGCCCCCCACCCCCTATATATTGTTCCTAGATTCGCCACTGCTGCCAATGCTTTCAGTATAGACGGGGGGGTTGGGATCAGGCGACACAGATAAAAGGTGGCGGAAAGCAAGCAGAAAGCGCAGGGTAACCAACTAATAGTCTCGGCCCAATTCTATTCTTTTTAGGTGATTAGACTCGTCTTTTGTCCCTCGCGACACGCAGCTCCTGCTTTTCACCTCAGGGACCCCAAAACCCTGGAAATCCCTGAAGCTTTCTAACACAAGCTGCGCTCCTATGCAACTTCCATAGTGTATCAGCCACAAATTGCGCAGAGCTACGAGACTCGTGCACGTTACGAACGCAAGTTCCCTGGCGCCTGTGGAGAACGATGGGTCCAAGCTGCACCCATGTGCAGAACACTCGCTACGGTGATTGACCCCAGGGTGATGTCACACTCTCTGCATGCTGACGTCACTAGTGACCAATGTGGTAACGCGCAGCCGGGAAATTCAAAAAATCCCGGCTGGTGGTGATGCTGGAGAAAGCTCCTCCACTTCACCCAGTAATTCTGCCAGATCGGGGCAGCGAGGGGAGGGTCAGGATGAGTAGAGTGTCCCTTAAAAGCCTTAAAAATATATTTAGGGAACATTGGAGGAATATCTCTTCAAGACCGAGCATCATGGGACACGTAGTTTCAAAGAATTAGAAATCACAAGCTCGGTCCTGAAAAAATGGCGAGGACCTGACCCAAATGTGCTCTGACAACGCGTTGCCGTGAAGATTTAGAAGACATTAAAAGTTGTTTTGGATTTTTTTTAAAGAATTTTTTATGCTGGTTCCTCTTTGACCGGTTAGGTAATGCTGACGGTGCGCGAACCTATCTCCCGTCCCCAGATAGAGGTCCCGGCCGTGTCTCAACGCCTGCTCGAGTGGTGTCTTTGTGAAGCCGCTTGGCTTTGATCTTCTGATGTGAAGCCTTATCTCGGGGCTTTCCCCATCGCTGGTTGCATTTGATATACACCAGTAACCATACGGGCGATTAACTCTCTGGGTGCCGGCACCCACTGGACCCAAGTTCCTGTCTACTGGATGTCTTGGAGCGGTTATTCAAAGCGGAGGCAGATCGTCATGAGATATACAACAAAGAGTTTTCGGACTTTATTAAAAAATAACCCTCTCCAGGTCATTCCATGTCAATTCAACCAATGAAAAATTCATTTTGGAACGTGATGTCATGAATTTAGTTCATTTTTGGTACATTTGTACCTTACCATGAGCTGTTTAAAAATATTTTTTTTCAGATTTGTATATCTATTT
This sequence comes from Leptobrachium leishanense, assembly GCA_009667805.1. NCBI lineage: Eukaryota > Metazoa > Chordata > Amphibia > Anura > Megophryidae > Leptobrachium > Leptobrachium leishanense. The sequence goes on from RXON01005298.1 coordinate 22,765, forward strand.
GTTTGAGATATTGAACTTTTTAAATTGGCTAAAAAAGCCAAAATTCACTAGCCGCCATAACTTCAAACGCCATTTAGATTAGGCTTGTGCACCGATTTTTTTTCGGTTCGATTCGGTTCGATTTTTCGGATTTTTAAACTTTTCGATTCGGCTCGTTTCGACCGATTTCTGTTTCGATTCGGTTCGGCTCGATTTGTTTTTCGTGTACTCTTTTTTTCGTATTTTCGTGTCACTTAGCTCGTTTTTTGTATCGACTTTTTGTGATTTCGGAAATTTTCGTTTTTCGGAATTGTACATGTTTTCGGAATTTCGACCATTTTTCGTATTTTCGTGTCACTTTGCTCGTTTTTTGTATCGACTTTTCGTAAGTTCGGAAATTTTCGTTTTTTCGGAACGTCTGTTCTCCTCGTTTCAAAGCAATAAATTTCGATTTGACACATTTCAAGTCCATTCGAAAATTCCGAAAATATTTCGTTTCGGCTCGGAAAACTTTTCGGATCTGCCATTTTCGGATCTAAAAATTTTCGGAAATTTGGCCGCATCCGAAAACACGAATCGGGAAATTTCGTGAAAATTCCGAAATTCCGAAATCCGAAACGCACATCCCTAATTTAGATACCTATGCTAGCTACAGACATGGGACAGGTGTCACTTTAAAGCTTTCTTCAGATATAAAACCTGACACAATTGTAAAATTTTCAAAAATGTAAAATAAAAAATGAGATTTCAGAAAAACTGGATTCTAGATCTTCTAAAAATTCACACTTAGAAGTATAAGTCTTGTAGCCAGTCAGTCATAGGTGTCTCGTAAATGGCATTTGAAGTTATGATGGCTAGTGAAGTTTGGCATTTTGAGGCAATTTTGAAAATGGAATATCTCAAAAACAAATGGACAAAGAAATTTGAAAAACAATAAAAATTAAACATCTCATGGTAAGGTACAAATTTACCAAAAATTAACCAAATTTATTTATTTATAAAGTATTTTACCTGGAAGGATACATTGAGAATTCTCTCTTTTTCAAGTATGTCCTGGGTCATGACATAAGGTTTTATGCATTGGTTGATAGAGATGTGCGTTTCTTTCCGAATCAAAATTCGGCCAAAATTTACCGATTCATATTTCAGAAGTGCTTCCGGAATACGAATCGGTTCCGTCCGAAATGGAACAAAAAATGAATCGATTCAGACCGAAAACGAAACGGTATTAAACAAATTGATTTTGTTTTTATGGATCAATTCGTTATACCGTTTCACTTAGACTCGATTCCCGATAGAGAAGTAATGGTTAATCTATTCATAGACACCAAACAGCACCAAAATGTATTTATTTATAAAGTATTTCACCAGGAAGGATACATTGAGATTTCTCTCATTTTCAAGTATGTTCTGGGATCAAGAACATTGAATTGTTACAGTCGTTACAGAAATACAAAGTGATAAAATGCAAGATATTAAAACCAAAACACAAATATACACATTAACAGAAAATAAATATGTAGGAAATAGTCATTAAGTTACATATTTACAGGTGCATTCTGTATATAGTCACTGTGTTACATGTTTACAGGTGCATTCTGTATATAGTCACTGTGTTACATGTTTACAGGTACATTCTGTATATAGTCACTATGTTACATGTTTACAGGTGCATTCTGTATACAGTCACTGTGTTACAGGTTTACAGGTGCATTCTGTATATAGTCACTATGTTACATGTTTACAGGTGCATTCTGTATATAGTCACTGTGTTACATGTTTACAGGTGCATTCTGTATATAGTCACTGTGTTACATGTTTACAGGTGCATTCTGTATATAGTCACTATGTCACATGTTTACAGGTGCATTCTGTATTGAGGTATGTTAATAGAGATATCTTAAGTGACTTTAGACTGGGGGAAGATTTGATGGTGTCTGGGAGGTTATTCCATAATTGCGGTGCTCTGTAGGAAAATGAGGATCGAGCCATTTTCTTATTGTATTGTGATATTGCAAGTAAGGTGCAGGTCCTGGATCGGAGGTTATAGGATGAGGGAACTGCTGGGGAAGCAGTCTATTCAGGTAGGGTGGTAACTTCCCAGAAAACTTCTTAAACACCAGGTTGGAAAGGTGAAGAGTGCGTCTGGATTCCAGCGACGGCCGGTTTAGCTCTTTTAACATGTCACAATGGTGGGTCATGTTGTTACATTGTACCACAAAGCGGCAGAATGAGTTATACAGTGTAGTAAGTTTCTGGAGGTGTGTTTGCGAGGCGGCTGCATACACTACATCTCTGTATTCAATGGCTGGCATAAGCATTTGTTGTACAATCTGCTTTCTTACTGCGGAACTCAGGCAGGATTTGGTTTTGTACAGGGCACCTAGTTTGGGATAAAGTTTAGATGTCATTGAAATGCCCTGATTTTCAGTGATTCAGTTTGACAGGTTTAAACCGGCGAATCCCATAGGTTTCAATGTAAAAAATATTCCCCAACCGTTATGAGATTTTTTGCTGCAAGTGAAAAGAATAAACGGTTGAATAAATATTTAATAAAATGGGGAATATTTTTTCTATTGAAACCTATGGGATTAATGTTTATGGCTGCTATTTTCATTGTAGTACTGACTGTATTTTATTTTGGTACCGGCTGTATTTTTTTCAGCAGTTCGGTGGTCAGTCCAGCTCTCTTCGGCGGCTTGATCGAAGGTCAGTGGTGGTCTTCGGTGTCTCCATGTTTGGTGCACTTTGGGACCCTGCGGTGAATAGTGAATTGACCGTAGGGTCGACGGACTGGAATCGCTGAAGCGCGCCAAACGAGAAAGCATTAAAATTTTGGTGCTTTCCAA
>RXON01005299.1:0-48399 GCA_009667805.1 Leptobrachium leishanense
AATTCTAACTTACCGTCATACTTAGCTAAATTTTATAATTATATTAGAACGGATTTTAATATGTTGTGCTTTTTAAGCCAACATAACTAGAAAGGTGAAAGTTTGAGGACAAACTTTGACGTTGGGTTGACAAATTTTTGTATAAAGTTTAAAAAACAGTGAGTGAGCGAGTCTGAATGAATTAATCTGTGAGTGAAGGGAGTATGAGTGCATTTGAGAATGAGTATTAGCGCAAGTGTGAGTGAGTGGGCGTATGTGAGTAAGTATGAGCGTGAAGTGTATGTAAGTATGAATTTAAGTGTATGAGGGAGTAGGAGTGAGAGGAGTTTGTATGAATGTGTATGGGCGAGTATGAGTGAGTAAATGAGTAGGATTGTGAGGAGAAGTATAAGGGAGTATGAGTAAGTTAACTTTGAGTAAGACTGAGTATGAATGCATGTGAGTTACAGGTCTATTCACTAAAAGGTGAAAGTGATTTGGAAATGAGATAAACTGGAGAATTTTTCTGGTTTGGCTATATTGACCTGGATTTTTCACTTCTGCCAATTCTCACCTTTATTGAATAGGCCTGTTAGTGTAAAATGGTGTGAGTAATTCTGAATGCCTAAGCAATTGTGACTGAGTAAATGTGATCGAAAGAACGTGAGTGAGCCTCAGTGACAGAATCTGAGGGTATCAGGCTTGCTCTTATATTAACAGATAAGGCGTTTGTCATTTCCCCAGTCACAGCTCTTGCTGTGACAGTTACAGACCTTCAGCTCAAAGTGTCAGTTCAAATGTGTAGTAAGTAGCTGTTCTGGAGTGCTCTCAGCCCTACCAGTCTATTCATTTCTCCATAGGTTGCCACGGGTAAACATATTTTTTGGTACATGATTAGCCTTGATTTCTTCAGATACAGTGCAGTTTATTCTTATTTCCTTCTATCCTATGACTGCAGACCTTGAAGACCTGCTTTCCTACCTGTCTAGTAGTAACCCATCTGCCCATAAATCACTGTTTTCACGTTTAACATTTGGCATTTTTTGGCTTTAGCGCTTTCTTGCTTTTGAGCTTAAGATATAGGTCTTTTATGTTGTCTGAGTGTGTGGTTTGCAGTTGTAACAGCGTTACATTAATAAAAGCTACGTTTTAGATTTTCTTTTAGAGGGCGTCTTTTGACCCCCTTTGCTTTTTCCAGTCTTGTCTATGTGGGCCTAGCTCCCTCAGGATAGTTTCTGTGTGTTGCCTTGGGGTTACCCCCCTTTGGTTTGCTGAGGAGGCTAGGTTAACTATGTTCAAAGATGAATACAAAGTTGCAAATACAAAGTCTTTGATCCTACTTGTACTGATACACAGCTCATGGCAAATTTTAAGTTGGCAGTCAGAGGATTCTGCCTCTCAGTGAAAGTCTATGGGGAATTTTGGGAATTCGGAAGTCCCATACAGAAAATCCTTAAGTCGGATCGCTTACAAAAGATATAGTAGTCGAACACAGAACGTGAGTGCCGTGAGCATCATTAGCTGCTGCGGGACCACCTGAGTTTATGCAGTTTCTCGGCAGGAAATGATGCGCTCAAAATTCGCGCAGGGTAGGATGGGCGTAGGCAGATGTAGGAAGCCAGTGGGGCGTAGTATGCTGGCCTGAGGCATATATACTCACCTGCCACGAGGACAGCATAGCACATCCCAGAGCGGGACAGCGTTACTATGTTGCCAACGTAATAAAACGGATTTTAATATGTTGTGTTAAAAACAGTATTAACAAGACATTAGTTGCTCTCAGCCCCTGCCTTGTGGATATCACAATAAACAGAAAGGAAGGTGTATATGAGCTCACAGTGATAGTAATTTGGACTAGATTATGGAATTTGAGTATTTTTCATTCATACACTTTATTGGAAAGGGTGGATGAATGAAAGCAAAACAAGTACAAATCAAGGTTTACTTTTTTTTCTTCAGGTGTCACGACAAAATTCATACAAAGCAAATTGTAGCAGTCCAAGTAGTATAAATATTATACAATGTACCATAAATGGAAACAATCCTTTTCATCGTCTAATAATTTTTCTAATTCGTCAAAACAATCCGTCATCAGCTATCAAATTCGAGCAACGTAACTGCAGAAACCAGTTAAAAATCATATCGCATTCTGTAAGAAAAACCTTCATGTAGCAGGTTTCGTTGTTTCTCTAATTTTGTTCAGGACTACCAGAAGAGATTTCTTCATGAAGGTTTGATTGGCATTAACCACATTTGTTAAAAGTTCAATGTCAGATGGTAGAATCTGATGGTAAAGAAACGTTTCATTAATACAGTGTTACAAAGCATTCTAACGTTGCAATAACCACACTAACTTAAGTTACATTTCCACTCCAAGGGCAACAATATTTTATAATTTTTTGTGCAGGTGGCCAACAATTCTCTACATCCTTGCAGTTTCCAAATTTCTCTACAGCAGTGATCCACCCTTGGCTTCAGGTACCACTAACAGGCCAGATTTTAATAACTTTCTCGGAAAAATGCAGACTATATACACTGCAATCACTAACGAGTAAACTATATCACCTGTGTTGTTCTTCACGTATCTGACCAACTTGGCCTGTTAGGGGCTATAGTCCTTAGTTATGTTCAAGTCTCAAGTAGTAGACTTTAGCATTTGCATTAGTAAGTTTAATGTCTGGCCTCTATATTCCAATGTTGGCGTTAAACTGCTGTGAAATCAGTTTGCGCAAGCTTACTGATACGTAGCGTATTTTCATTTGTACGTAGCGTATATTTTCATAATGTTTCATATTTTTTTATAGTAAATTATACGATCTGATGGAAATATTGGTATCGTTAGAAAGTCCATTTAATGGCGGGGAAACGGTATATAACATGTGTGGGTTGCATAAATGAGTAAGAGGAAAAGTTTACCTAAACACAAACAGCGCAGAAACGTAAAAATAGCAGCAGGCACTTTTGGACAAACTTTCGTAAAATTGCCCTGTCACTATGGGGTTAAAAACAACCTAAATTCTATTGGTGGGGATTTGCATAAATTGAAACAGTTTTAAAAATAAGAGAAATGGCTATGAATGCAACAAGCCTGTGAAAATGACTCCAATCTCTAAAGAGCACAAGATTGATGCAGAGGGACATAGTTTGCTGAAACTACATTATTCAAGTTTTTAGTATGGAGGTCTCTGCACTGTGCAAAGAATTGGGTTGTATTCAGGGTTCGAGTGCTGAGGGAACACCGTTCCCGCACTTCTCCCGCAGCGGGAACATTGCAGGAATGCATGTTCCCACTGTGGGCCGACTTATCGCTGGGGCTGCTAGTGGAATGCATTAACCACATTCCGCTAGCAGCCACCTTGACTGGCTGCATGTTCCCCGACTCCTGAGCGCCTGCCTGCTCCCGAGCGCAGCTGCCGTCCTCAGCCCCTAAGGCTGTGACGCTGCCTATAGCCGAGATCTCGTCACATCCTTCAGAAGCCGGCAGCCGCGTGCAGGAGCACGCTGGCACTCAGGGGAAGACGCGGGACACCTGATCCGGAGGTCTGAGCTGGATAAGTATCATTCTGGGGGTCCTGTGTCAGGCTATATTTAATTCTGGGGGTCCTGTATCTGGCTATATTTAATTCTGGGGGTCCTCTGTCTGGCTATATTTAATTCTGGGGGTCCTGTGCCTGGCTATATTAAATAATGGGGGCCTTGCCCGGGTATATTAAATTCTGGGGGTCTTGTGCCTGGCTATATTAAATAATGGGGGCCTTGCCTGGGTATATTAAATTCTGGGGGTCCTGTGCCTGGGTATATTAAATAATGGGGGCCTTGCCTGGGTATATTAAATTCTGGGGGTCCTGTGCCTGAGTATATTAAATAATGGGGGCCCTGCCTGGATATAAATAATTCTGGGGGCCTTGCCTGGGTATATATAATTCTGGGGTCCTGTGCATGTGTATATATAGTTCTGGGGGTCTGTGCCTGGTTATACAATTCTGGGGGCCTGTGCCTGGTTATACATGATTATACATGATTATCAGGGTGTGTGTGTGTAATATATATATATATATATATATATATATATATATATTATTTTTTTTTCTTCAGGTAATGGGGGTTGTGGAATTCTTGGGTGAGTTCCCGCAGCTTTTTTCCCAGGACTTGACCCCTGGTTGTATTACATTTGATGATAATTCTGTTGATGTAATGTTAAGAACTGATCAATTTGAACAAATACACAGAAACCAAAGTGAAAATAATACCTTTAGGGTTATTGTTGCTAGTTTAGACCAGTCACTCAGAGCAAGCAAGCATCCTGAGGTTTATATTGAATCTGGAACAAAGCAACTCCCTGTGAAAGAATTGTTAAGATCTCTTGGTCTGGATGAGGCTGACCACCAGGGGCGGACTGACCGGTTGGGCATTTTGGGCACCGACCGGGGGCCCGTGGGGTGGCATGCATCCCTTTGATCTCATGTGAGGATCAGGGAACTGGCCTGCATGTCCCTGTGACAGGCAGCACATACGCGGTTATTCAGAGAGCCGAACTGGCCCCGACATTGCACCGAATGGTGAATTTCCCCGTATGGTGCAATTTTGGGGACATTCGGTTACTCCAAACCTGGCTATTAGCCAAATATTGGCGAATTGCTAGCAAAATACGGTGCCTGTTCGACGGCAGTGAAATCTTCATAAAGAAACCATGGATAACCTATTCAGAGAACATCTAACAGCAGTAAAATGCCCTGATATTCAGTGGTTTCATTCGGCAGGGTTAATCAGACGAATCCCATAGGCTGCAATGTTAAAAATACTCCCGTTTTGACTCAATATCTATTAAACCATTTATTCTTTTAATTTGCAGCAAAAAGTCTTTTTTTTGAAAAGTAAATTAGGCTTTTTCGGCAAAAAAAATAATAATTCTGATTCTTTTATACATAGCATTTTTTTTTTCTGTAACAGACCTCATTATTATTCCTAGAACCCTAACTTCTAACCCTAATGTAACCCAATTCCTAACCCTAATTTTAACCATATTTTCTAACCCTACCTAGAGATGTAAAATTTCCGGAAATTTTGAAGCCATGGAAAAAAAACACGTTTTTTTCTGGAAAAATTGGAAATTTTTGGAAAAATTGAAAATATACACCATGGAGTAGGTTTACAAATTTAAAATAAATTTTGTCTCACTTGAAATACAGTTTATTTAGTAACTTGAATTTGCTTTTTATAATTTTAGCTTTTGTTTCAAATGGAATAACAAGCAAGGACTGTATATGATCGTATGAGAAGAAGTAACAACTATGAGAACAAGTAACCAGCCCACTGTTTCCTGAAGAGCAACAATATACGCAAGAAACAGCAACATAAAAACATAGAAATATATAGATTTCTATATCAAATTTGCCCCTTAGCACCAATAGCAAAAGGAAGTAACTGCATTATTTGTGTCTGTAGGATATGGATACATCAATATTTAAGCTCCATGTTGAGGTTTAAGTTTTGAGCGGTGCTTTAAATAAAAAAAAAGAAAAGAAAAAGAGAAAAGGAAACAAAAGACACATCATATACACACACTTTAATCTCATTTTCTGATCTATCATTTTCTGTTTCTTCTTCCTCTCCATAATTGTCATTTTTCTCATTGACTTATAAAAACATAAGGTTTGCACAAATTGAAACAAGCGTTTCTCCCATCACAGGTCAGTTTGTTTCTTGATTTGGTATGAATATTAGCAAACATAGAGCAGATTCTGTCACATTTATCAGAAGATGCAGGAATTTGCAGGGAGCGAGATGCAAGAGGTGTCAGAGGTTGTGTTGTGCAGAGACCTTGCCGCCATGTTGCAGGAGGGATATGATTTGCAGAATCCCAGACTGTACTGGGGAGAACATTAACAGGGATCAAATGGGGACAAATTTAACCTCTTACCTGTCAATTAAGGCCTGAGAAGACAGAAACTATCATCAACTGTATCCCAACAACCACTGTAGGAGGTACAGATGGAGCTCACAATCATGCTAAACTGAAGTCTTTTCCCTGTACCGCCCCCTAGAGGCTGAAATGTATATTTTTGTTGTCTGATTATTGCATTGAGATGTGTTACTTGAATTGTATTCCAGGATTTGCTCGTCTTCAGCTGAGAGAAATTGTAATGATTTAAGACTTTATTTAAAGTATCAGAAGTCTTTCATTAAGGTCCTAATGTTATGATATGGTATTAAATCTATATTAGATATATTATATATCATTGTAAAAGAACACATCACACACTTTTTTTTTTTCAATTTTCCCGGAAAAAAACAAAAATCGGCTTTGGAAAAAAACTTGGTTTTCCCCCGCAATTTTTCTGGGCTTTTTTCCAGGCCTTTCCATCTCTAACCCTAACGAACTTCTACCTCACATTATTGTGAGTTTTATTGCTGTGGAGCTCTGTGATATGCTCACACATTCTGGATATTACTGTATCAGTATCCTATAAACCTGGAAAGTGGTCAGCAGCTAACCAAGTTTGGCACAGGACCTTCTGTGCTCACCGCACCAGCCTTACTGCTCAGCCTTAGCTGCAATGAGTGCGTGATGTCTGCGGCAGCAGAGTGGTAGCCATCTGTAAATCTGGAGAGCGCATGATGGCTTATGTGTGTCCAAGTGGATTTTATCTTATTAAAACATTTAATTTGAAAATAGTTTGAAGAAATAAAATCTGTAACACAACAATGTACATCTGGGTGTAGCATTTTGTGATAAGAGATTATGTGGGCGTGACCTTCTGTGGGCAAGGCACAAGGGGGGCCCATTATCGTCTATTGCCAGTGGGCTCCACTAGTTGTCAATTTGCCCCTGCTGACCACCATTCTGCTTTTGGAAACTGCACACAAAGGGGAGAAGAATCTACTCAAGCATATGCAGACAGATTTGCTTTCTATTAACTATTAAAATAGCCCCTCCACCTACAGTTGCAAGAAAAAGTATGTGAACCCTTTGGGATTACGTGGAGTTTTGCTTGAATTGGTCATATAATGTGCTCAGATCTTCATCTAAGTCACAACAGTTTGAAAAACACAGTCTGCTTAAAATAATACAACACAGGAGGTTTAGCGCGGGGTGAAGATGGCTGCTTAAACCTGGAGCTCCCGACTAATCGCCCATTACACGCTAATATATCTGCTAACGTGAACCATGATGAAAGGTAAAAAGAAGCTGGAGGATGCTTCGTTGCCAGACACTCCGAGACCACCGTTATCGGGGACTCTCGACCATTTTTTGCGGACCCCACGGGATAGGACCGCGGAGCCTGACATGGCGACTCAACCCTCCATAGCAGATTCGGAGGAATCCTGGCTGGATGGCGACGCAAGAACCCGCCGAATTGAGGAGATGGTGGCTGCTTTCCCTACCCAAGACGACATCCAACGCCTGATCGGGGCTGTCCGGGAGGACCTCCGCAAGGACATACATGCTGATATGGCGGCCATGTCAGACCGCGTGGCACCCCTGGAGGAGGCCGCTCGGAAACCAACGGCTCCCCACACTCAAACACAAGACGGGGCCCCGGATCACTTATTCGCTGTGGCGCGGAAAATAGATGATCTGGAAAACAGATCCAGACGACAGAACATAAGAATTAAAGGGGTGGCGGACTCTGTGCAGGATATACGGGGATTTACTGTGCGGCTCTTCAACCATATTCTGCGCGGCCCTCTCATCACACTTCAACACGTGGATAGGGCCCACCGAGATCGCGGCCGCTTCAATCGCAAACCTAATGACCCTCCTAGAGATGTCCTTTGCCACCTCACGGACTTTACTCTGAAGGAGGAACTACTACACTCTGCACGCTCTTCTCGGATGTGGCTCTTTGAAGGCTCGGAGATATCTCTGTATCAGGATCTATCTCGGTTCACCCTACAAGCTAGAAGAGCACTGAAGCCCATAACAGCGGCCCTAAGAGATGCACAAGTCCCTTATCGATGGGGTTTCTCGATGGACCTAATAGTGATGGTACATAATAGACCGGTTATGATAAGAAACTACAGTGACCTCCCCCACTTCTTGGGAGGCTGTGGGCCTTCCCTCACTTCAGATTGAGAACTGGGAACCACTCCTAATGCAATCTTGGGGCCTTTCGGACGGCGACCCACTACCGCTGCTACAACGCCAGGGAGGAAGTCGACGCACCAGGATGGAAATGGAATCTAATATGGTGCCCGATGCACACAGATTGGAAATTGAGAACAACGCGATACCTGCCGAGTAAATATTTCCCCTGATCTGTCCCGAGGGTTTTTTTCTACAGAGCCCAATCTTCTGCCTCGGATTACGACCGACTCACCACGGACCTCTGACCCAACCTTTGATGGATGGCTTCTATATTCACCTCTTGGCTTTCGGTAGCCCCAAGAGGATTCGCTATGGAGCCAGAGTCACACTAGTTTTATCGATAACCGACTGGAAGCACTGGGCACGCGGAGACAGAGCTTGAACGAACACTTTTTGCCCCTTTTTTTTTTGTTTATCTCTTCTTGAAATTGGACCCCGGAAACCCTTTGCACTGAACTACATTGATTCGTTATGCGGACACCTGGACTTGCTACTGATCATACCCATTGGTGGTCTGGACCGGTGGACAAGAGACTTCTAACCAACTGAGAAACCTTGAATGACACGCACTACATCGAGCTGCCTGACACATGAAACCGCGACCCATTAGAACGCTTTGTAAACTTTTACTTTATAATTCACAAATATGTTCCACAGGACACCTACTACGGTGATGATTTTATGGGGGTCACATGGACCCTATACGTAAGCTTCTAACTACCCATTTTGTCTTCCCTAATGTTTTTACAGAGGTTGGGATAGAGGGAGGGAATGGGAGATATCGAGCTTGGAACGCCGATTGTGGGGGACTATGCCTATATCTACTTGCTACATATACTGGTTCTAGCTATGGACTCTGACTTGGTCCGTGGCACTGTTATAAGTAAAAATCGGGAGGGAGTTCGGAGGGATGGGGAGGGATAATAAGGAAGGGACGGGGAAAGGAAGGGGAAAGGGGGAGGGAAAAAAATAAATAAAAAAAAAAAGGGAAAAAAAAGGAAAGGGACAAATAGAAAAGAAAAAAGAAAGAAAAAAGGGGAGGGGGAGAAAAAAAGGAAAAAAAAAAGGGAAAAAAAAGGAAAGCAAGAGGAAAAAAAAAAGAGGAAGAAAATAAAGAAACAGACAGGGAAAAACATAATGGGAACAACAAGGAAAGGGATTAAGCAAAACTGAAGGGGAAAACATCTCTACATTGGCCTCTAGACTAAAGAAGTACCGCATTGGATGGCATGTCCTTATTGACGACAGATTGGTTCATACATGATGAGGGGAAAGCACACGCTGTTATAGGTTAGATGGAAGGAGAAATATCTTTCTATATATATAGAGAAGCGACAAAGATGGAGGCTCTCACCACGCGATGATGTGTTGATTCTAGGAAAGGGGGATCTGGAGGGATTTGGAGGAGGGAAATAGTTTTTTTGTTTGTTTGTTGTGTCGTTCTCTTCTCCAATTTTGTACCTAACCCTTTTTTTTCCCTCTTCTTTCGCTTCCTCCTCTTTTCTTTCTCTCTTCTTCCCATTGAACCTCCCTATTCCCCTCCGGAGGGCGGCCTGCGGTGGATTCCACGATGTTCTCTCTGCTAGACAGCTCCGGCTGGTCTCTTATAATGCTCGGGCCTTAACGTCCCTGAGAAACGGTCTAGATTGCTTAGGGATCTCTATGCTCATCGCACTTCTATCGCTTTTCTTCAGGAAACGCATTTCCGAGACAGGGATAGTCCCGACACTTCGAGACAACCTGTCACGGATCCCTCTGATTACCAGAAGTGTGGTCCCTTTACGCAGACCGCTCTCTACCCTTCCGATCCTTGAATGGTCGGCGAAACTAGAAGGACAATTAACCAGACAATAGATAGACAAGGGGTAACACCAGACAGAGGTATGGAATAGAGTATCGTCACGAATCCTTCTGACTACCAAGATATATATCTCTTTCTGTAGCTCCCTTTCTACTCTTCCGATCCTTGAATGGTCGGCAAAGCTATGTAGACAATGAAGCAGGTAACAGACAAAGAAAGGGAAATACCAGACAGGGGTACAGAACAGATCACAAGTCCTCCCTAGGACTTTAGTAATAGCAGAGGTAATCTGATGCGTGCTTAGGATGCCACATAGACTGACCTCAGTACCAACGTTAAGGGCAGAACCTAGAGCAGAGTAAATGCCAATACCAGGGGTCATACACAGGAGGGTTCGTTTGCCAATGCCAAGGGTCATACACAGGAGGGTTCGTTTGCCAATGCCAAGGGTCATACACAGGAGGGTTCGTTTGCCAATGCCAAGGGTCATACACAGGAGGGTTCGTTTGCCAATGCCAAGGGTTATACACAAGAGGGTTCGTTTGCCAATGCCAAGGGTCATACACAAGAGGATTCGTTTGCCAATGCCAAGGATCATACACAGGAGATAGCCAAAAATCACAAGAGCTCTGCGGGAGGTGAATACCACGTCAGGGCACCGTGTATGGGAGAGACTGGGTTTTAAACCCGGCGGGTCCGCGTCACAGCGCCAGGCCCCGCCCCTCGGCGTCCCACGTGAGCGGGCCCGGAAGCGCTTACATTCGGCGCCTGGCCAGCGAGCAGCGAGGAAGCTGCTGCCAGGCGCCCCATCCCCTGAGCCACCGTGACAGAACCCCCCCTCCAGGGGCGGCCACTGGACGACCCCCAGGGGCACGGGGATGCGCTAAATAGAAGGCCTTCACTAGCCTAGGAGCATGGACTTCCGCAGCCGGTACCCAAGAACGATCCTCCGGACCGTACCCCACCCAATCGACCAAATACTGCAAGGACCCCCTAGACAGCCTGGCACCCAGAATGGCCTGAACTTCGAATTCCTCCTCGCCCTCCACAGAGACAGGAGGCGGTGGAGCATGGACTTTGGTGTACCGGTTACATAACAGCGGCTTCAAAAGGTTCACATGGAATACATTGTGTATTTTAAAATGGGGGGGGTAACGCCAAAGCATAGGAGACAGGGTTGAGTCGCCGTAGTATCTTATAGGGGCCGATATACCTAGGAGCCAACTTCATGGAAGGCACTAAGAGCTTGATGTTACGTGAAGACAGCCAAACCCTGTCCCCAACTTGATACACTGGTGCCTGCCTCCTGTGTCTGTCGGCCTTAGTTTTCTGGATGGCACTACTTTCCTCCAGTGCCCGTCTCACTCTCCCCCAAGTCTCTTTCAATGATGCCAGTTGTTTATCTAAAGCAGGAATCGTGGAATCAGGAAACGTATCGGGGAGCACGGGAGGATCAAAGCCATAAACAGTGAAGAAAGGAGAATGACCTGTGGATTCACTTACTGCGCTGTTAATAGCATATTCTGCCCACGGTAGCAGATCTGACCAGTTATCTTGTTGTTCTGAGATGAAGCACCTGAGATATTTCTCTACGTTTTGGTTTGCTCGTTCTGCTGCTCCGTTGGTCTGGGGGTGATAGGCCGAAGAGAAAGAGAGGTCTATCCCCACGTTCTTACAAAACCCTCTCCAGAATCCTGAGATGAATTGGGTCCCCCTATCAGAGACTATCTCCCGAGGGACACCGTGAATGCGGACCACATTGGCAATGAATATGGGCACCAGTTCAGCTGCCGAAGGTAGTTTCTGAAGAGGAACATAGTGACCCATCTTTGGAAAATCGATCTATGATCGTAAGTATCACTGTATTCCCTCTTGACTCAGGTAACTCTACGATAAAATCCATGGCTACATGTGACCAGGGTCGTTCGGGGATCGGCAAAGGCTGGAGTAAGCCAATGGGTGCTGTTTTGGGACCTTTCTGCCTTGTGCACACTTCGCACACGGCAATGTAATCTTTGACATCTCGGCGCAATGTGGGCCACCAGAGGAGTTTACTGATACTAGACACAGTCTTGGTGATACCCATATGCCCGGAAGTTTTATTATCATGATAGATGTTAAGTACTTCCTCTCTTTCGTTTTCAGGTACAAAGAGTCTCGCAGGAGGTTTTCCCCCAGGAGCTGCGCCCTGGACGGTCTGCAACCTTTTCATTAGAGGAGACGAAACACTAATCGTGTGGTAGCGGCTATAATCCTCTCCTGGGGTACAATGGGATGCTGATCTTGGATATTATGTTCATAAGACTCATACTGTCTCGACAATGCGTCTGCTTTGATGTTTCTGGACCCAGGTCTATAGGTGAGTACGAAATTAAAACTTGAAAGAAACAATGACCATCTCGCTTGTCTGGAGTTTAAACGTTTGGCATCTCCAATGTACGTGAGATTCTTATGGTCGGTTATGATAACAATGGGGTCCTTAGACCCTTCTAATAAGTATCTCCATTCAGCCAAGGCCGCGATGACTGCTAACAATTCTCTATTTCCAATGTCATAGTTCTTCTCTGCGGGGACAACTTCCGAGAATAGAAGCCGCATGGATGCAAGGGTTTGTCAGGAGCCTCCCTTGGGACAAGACTGCACCAAGACCTAGTTCGGAGGCGTCAACTTCTAATTGGAAAGGCAGAGGCGGATCTGGATGCCGGAGAACAGGGCAGTAGTAAAGGCTTGTTTTAGTGCCTCAAAGGCTTGAGTGGCTTGAGGTGTCCATTTCTGATTTCCCACCCCTTTCTTTGTCATAGCTGTGAGGGGGGCCACCAAGCCGAAAAATCTTTAATGAACCTTCGGTAATAGTTCGTAAACCCCAGAAACCTCTGAATGGCTTTAAGTCCTTGGGGTAGAGGCCAGTCAAGAATAGCTGAGAGCTTCTTGGGATCCATTTGAAAACCCCCAGGAGTTATAATATAACCAAGGAATTGCACAGTTACTATGTCGAATAGACATTTTTCTAGCTTACAGTACAATCCAGCCTTCAATAGTTTTTTCAACACTTGTTTCACGTGGACATGATGAGTGTCCACATCAGGAGAGTATATCAGGATATCATCCAGATATACTATGACGAATTCTTGCAGAAAGTCCCTTAGAGTGTCATTTATAAGGTCCTGAAAGACGGCTGGCGCATTACACAACCCAAAAGGCATCACCAGGTATTCGTAATGCCCGCTACGTGTATTAAAAGCCGTTTTCCATTCGTCTCCCTTTTTAACCCTGACCAGGTTGTACGCTCCGCGTAAATCAAGCTTAGTATAGACACGAGCCCCTTTTAATCGGTCAAACAATTCTGTTATGAGAGGTATGGGATATGCATTTCTTATAGTGATCCTATTTAAACCCCTATAGTCGATGCAAGGTCGCAGATCTCCCTCTTTCTTGGAAACAAAAAAGAAACCTGCTCCTGCTGGAGAGGAGGACCGTCTAATGAATCCTCGTTCCAGATTCTCCCTTATATATTCCTCCATAATGTCGTTCTCCCCTTTGTGACAAAGGGTATACGTGACCCCTAGGAGGCATCGTACCGGGGAGCAAGTCAATGGCACAGTCATATGGACGATGTGGTGGTAGGACCTCAGTCCTGGCTTTAGAGAACACCTCCTTTAATGCCAGGTAACATTCCGGAACCTCCGTGGACAAAGGAGGAGCTGTGGCAATATTGAGGCTACCAATCACATTAACTGTGCCTAGGCACTTAGACTGACAACTCTGACCCCAACATTTTATGTCTCTCTGGACCCAATCGACTACTGGGTTGTGCTCTGTTAGCCATGGAAACCCAAGGACGACAGGACATGAGGGTGATTCAATGATTTGAAATCTTATTGTCTCCTGGTGTAAAACTCCTACTTTCATACATACATCGACTGTATCGTGAGTGATATGTGGACATGCCAGGGGGTTACCATCTATGGCCTCCACCCTTAGAGGTCTTTCCCTGAGAACCAGTGGTATGAGGTTTTTGGCAGCAAAATTCTTATCCATAAAATTGCCTGAGGCCCCAGAGTCCAAAAACGCCTCAGTCTTGAGGTGAACCCCTCCCAGGTTAGGGAGACCGGTAACAGAATCCTGGATTTTTTTTTCTCATTATCACAAAGGAGGCACACAGAGAACGACAACCTGGGTGTCTCCTGTTCTGAATCCCACTCTGCTATGTTCAGCTCTGCCAACCCTGGGTCTCTGAGGACATTGAAGGCGGAAGTGATCTGCCCCTGCACAATAAAAGCAGAGCCCCTTTTCTCTTCTGTGAGCTTTTTCTGCTTCTGAAATACCTGTCCTCCCTATTTGCATGGGTTCAACGACCGGTAAATCTTTTTACATTCTCCGAACCACCTGATGTACTGGGGTGTCTGGGTAACGAGGGTAAAGGAGGCAAGACCCTTCTGGGTCTATCTCTGGGGTGTCTCCTTTCCCTGATTTGATCGTCCATGGCTATACAGAAATCTATCAGGTGTCAGTCCAGACTTTCTGGTAATTTTAAGGGAGCCAGTTCAAACATAAAAGCCTCGTTCAAGCCTTCGGTAAAGGCTAAGGTTAAAACGTCGTTCGGCCAAAGTACTTCAGAAACCAAAGTCTTAAACTCTATGGCATAATCGGCGACCCTCTTATTACCTTGTTTGATGTGAAACAAGGACCTACCCGCATTGGTAGCCCTTCTAGAGGGATCAAAGGTACGTTTTAACTCAGAGGTAAAACCCTCATAGTCATAAATGATGGGTTTCTTATTTTCCCACAACGGCGTAGCCCACAATAAAGCTTTTTCTGTTAAATGATTAATCAGATATCCTACTTTGGCTTTATCAGACATACAAGAACCTGGATTGTTCTCAAACAAAATCTCGAGTTGAGTCAAAAAACCCCCGACATAGGCTTGGTGTACCATCATAGCGTAGGGGTGCCTTCATACTAAGCCTATGTCCTTCAGGGGGACGGGACTGACCCTAGGTAACACTGGATCTGGAGGGTTTGTGATACCTGTATTGGACCGATTTAACAGGTTTGCAGAGGCGAGAGAAATCTGGTCCATCCTATGGTCTTGTTCCTCTTGTCTGGCTGCGATACGTGCCAGCTGGTTAGAGAGGTCTGCGGGATCCATTGGCCCTGACGTAATGTCACGGATCCCTCTGATTACCAGAAGGTCCCTTTACGCAGACCGCTCTCTACCCTTCCGATCCTTGAATGGTCGGCGAAACTAGAAGGACAATTAACCAGACAATAGATAGACAAGGGTAACACCAGACAGAGGTATGGAATAGAGTATCGTCACGAATCCTTCTGACTACAAGATATATATCTCTTTCTGTAGCTCCCTTTCTACTCTTCCGATCCTTGAATGGTCGGCAAAGCTATGTAGACAATGAAGCAGGTAACAGACAAAGAAAGGGAAATACCAGACAGGGGTACAGAACAGATCACAAGTCCTCCCTAGGACTTTAGTAATAGCAGAGGTAATCTGATGCGTGCTTAGGATGCCACATAGACTGACCTCAGTACCAACGTTAAGGGCAGAACCTAGAGCAGAGTAAATGCCAATACCAGGGGTCATACACAGGAGGGTTCGTTTGCCAATGCCAAGGGTCATACACAGGAGGGTTCGTTTGCCAATGCCAAGGGTCATACACAGGAGGGTTCGTTTGCCAATGCCAAGGGTCATACACAGGAGGGTTCGTTTGCCAATGCCAAGGGTTATACACAAGAGGGTTCGTTTGCCAATGCCAAGGGTCATACACAAGAGGATTCGTTTGCCAATGCCAAGGATCATACACAGGAGATAGCCAAAAATCACAAGAGCTCTGCGGGAGGTGAATACCACGTCAGGGCACGGGTGTATGGGAGAGACTGGTTTTTAAACCCGGCGGGTCCGCGTCACAGCGCCAGGCCCCGCCCCTCGGCGTCCCACGTGAGCGGGCCCGGAAGCGCTTACATTCGGCGCCTGGCCAGCGAGCAGCGAGGAAGCTGCTGCCAGGCGCCCCATCCCCTGAGCCACCGTGACACAACCGATTCCCAGTGGGATATTTCAGTAATTACACAGAGTCCAAATCCAGAGGTGTAGCAATCCTGTTGGCACGAGACATCCCTTTTACACAAACAGGATTACTTAGTGATCCTCAGGGTCGCTTTATCTTCCTGAAAGGTACCATAGCAGGCACAACTTACACTTTTGCCTCTGTATATATTTCTAACACACGCCAACATATATGCTTAGCTTCTATTCTATGCAAACTAGACACGTTTCAGGAAGGAACCCTGATCGTAGCTGGTGACTTTAATGTATACTAGAAAAAGAGAAAACATTTAGATTGTGGCTATTTTTTCATGCCTATTGGCTAATGTATTGATGCCACTTGTGCTGGTAAAGGTTAGAAAAAATTAAACAACAACTGTACATAAAACACTAATGGTTAGCTTTATTAAACACATACATATTAAAAACTTAGCATAAATTAAATGGTTAAGACAAAAAGAAAAGGGATAAACCCTCCGAGAGACAGGAAGTGCTAACTTAAAACGTAACTTTTATTAATTACAAAATTACACATACAGTAACCAACGAAGTTAAAATACATATACACACCTACGATATGAACCGGCGTATTGAGGGACAATTATAATTGCCGAATTGGCAGGTCTAGGGAGCAGATTGCTAAATGTTCGTAGATAATTGGGCTACCAGATGGAAAGAATAGGATATCAGGAACCAGATTAAATTAGATCTGAATGTAGGCTGTATCGATTAGCGATATAATGGTTAGTATTAACAGTCAGTATATTCAAGATGAAAATTGTGGTGCAAACATGGCCACCAGAGCGAACCCTGAGAATATTGATTGAAATGCCAGAATATTAACATCAATGTTGGATATGTGATGAGCTGGCTACCTTAGATGGAACAGAATTGATCGCTTAGGTCACAAGATACTCCGGCAGCCGACCAACCAAAAGAGGAATACCACTAGCCGCCGAAGGCAGACAACATAGCCATCATGCTTCTAATTGCAAACTACCCATAGGGGTGTTAGTAATGAGGATAAATTCCCTTTTCCTGTCCCTGTATTACTCCAAGAGCACAACTAAATGTGCAATAAACGTATAATTACGGTGGATAACAGTATAGAGGACAGCATATATACTTTGCCAATTGTACAAACCTAGAAAACGGCAGTAGGTCACGTATTAAATCACCAGATAATTGTGGCTTAAAGACAATGGTTACTCCATGCTGAATGTAGATTGTATTAGAGGCACATCAGGTGGCGTGATAAATTTGGCAAATTGCCCATAATAGCCGAGTAAACATAAAGGCTTGTTAGATACACTCCTAAACGATACTATATTGCAAGGAGAAACCAACAAATAGAACGTCTATATGCAGCCTGGCTGCCTTGCAGTAGTGTCTGGAGGTCAGTATCATTCAACACCTTGAATATTCAAAACAATTGAGCACAACCATGCTCCAGGGTCAGCCACATTGCTACCAGAAGGGGAAATCCCAAATTGCCAAAAATCATTCGGTAGCCGAAGTAGACCGTAAATTTTACCATATACATTGCTGTCCCTAGACACTTATAACAGATTCTAACCTTGCCCTACCGAATCATATCGCACGACAGTTTAAAATAAAACAGGACTCGACACGTGTTTCGCCGGTACTAGACCGGCTTCATCGGGAGTCTACACAGATTGTGATTAGTAATGGTACCGTATGTTGTCAAGGCTGGTTATATAGCCCCTCAGGAAAATACATAATGGAGGCTAGAACAGGCTCATTACTTTAATTGAAAACACTCCACACGCCGTTTCAAATCGGCGTGCACACGAATGGTGGAAAATGGAAAGGAGGACAATCGACTGCTTATTGGTCGAAATGGATCACGTGATCCTCAATGGCCAATCGTGACCAAACGGCTTCACGCCGTAGGAAAAATACATATTGGCATTCAAACCGCGTAGGCTAGAGAACCAAAGCCTCAAACGGAAGGAAATTCCGCAGGGAATGCTGGTGGATCTATCAATTGCGGACCTTGGCTCCCCTTGGTCTGAATGAGGGGTTCTCTTTTTCACCATTCATTTGATTGGTATGATATGATTACTATCATTCATCTCACGGTCATTTTGTCCCTTGTTTGCTGTAATGTACCTCTTTAAAGCTCATGTAAGTTGTTAATCTGGGTTATAACAAGGTATCTGGAAAATGAGTGCAAGTCCTCATTAATATAACCAATAATTCGTCTATTGGGTATCGACTTAACAATACACCATAATGATTACTTTATTCCAATTGAATGTCTTGCTGCCCATATAAACAGCCTTTTAGAACTGAGCTGCCTTTAAGCTGTCCTTTACTCCACGTGAGTTGGTTCCCGTTTTTTGGTATCTGTATTTTTTGTCCCCTAGTGGGTGGCGTTTGATCGTGGCTATCGATATGGGGTCTTATTCTACTATTATTGGCAGTGTACACGTCTCTCTATATTCACATATAGTTTCCCTATTTCCTTCCGTTTGAGGCTTTGGTTCTCTAGCCTACGCGGTTTGAATGCCAATATGTATTTTTCCTACGGCGTGAAGCCGTTTGGTCACGATTGGCCATTGAGGATCACGTGATCCATTCGACCAATAAGCAGTCGATTGTCCCCTTTCCATTTTCCACCATTCGGTGTGCACGCCGATTTGAAACGGCGTGTGGAGTGTTTTCAATTAAAGTAATGAGCCTGTTCTAGCCTCCATTATGTATTTTCCTGAGGGGGCTATATAACCAGCCTTGACAACATACGGTACCATTACTAATCACAATCTGTGTAGACTCCCGATGAAGCCGGTCTAGTACCGGCGAAACACGTGTCGAGTCCTGTTTTATTTTAAACTGTCGTGCGATATGATTCGGTAGGGCAAGGTTAGAATCTGTTATAAGTGTCTAGGGACAGCAATGTATATGGTAAAATTTACGGTCTACTTCGGCTACCGAATGATTTTTGGCAATTTGGGATTTCCCCTTCTGGTAGCAATGTGGCTGACCCTGGAGCATGGTTGTGCTCAATTGTTTTGAATATTCAAGGTGTTGAATGATACTGACCTCCAGACACTACTGCAAGGCAGCCAGGCTGCATATAGACGTTCTATTTGTTGGTTTCTCCTTGCAATATAGTATCGTTTAGGAGTGTATCTAACAAGCCTTTATGTTTACTCGGCTATTATGGGCAATTTGCCAAATTTATCACGCCACCTGATGTGCCTTTAATACAATCCACATTCAGCATGGAGTAACCATTGTCTTTAAGCCACAATTATCTGGTGATTTAATACGTGACCTACTG
Source organism: Leptobrachium leishanense (assembly GCA_009667805.1). Classification (NCBI taxonomy): domain Eukaryota; kingdom Metazoa; phylum Chordata; class Amphibia; order Anura; family Megophryidae; genus Leptobrachium; species Leptobrachium leishanense. Next base: position 19,235 of record RXON01005299.1, read on the forward strand.
CCGTTTTCTAGGTTTGTACAATTGGCAAAGTATATATGCTGTCCTCTATACTGTTATCCACGTAATTATACGTTTATTGCACATTTAGTTGTGCTCTTGGAGTAATACAGGGACAGGAAAGGGAATTTATCCTCATTACTAACACCCCTATGGGTAGTTTGCAATTAGAAGCATGATGGCTATGTTGTCTGCCTTCGGCGGCTAGTGGTATTCCTCTTTTGGTTGGTCGGCTGCCGGAGTATCTTGTGACCTAAGCGATCAATTCTGTTCCATCTAAGGTAGCCAGCTCATCACATATCCAACATTGATGTTAATATTCTGGCATTTCAATCAATATTCTCAGGGTTCGCTCTGGTGGCCATGTTTGCACCACAATTTTCATCTTGAATATACTGACTGTTAATACTAACCATTATATCGCTAATCGATACAGCCTACATTCAGATCTAATTTAATCTGGTTCCTGATATCCTATTCTTTCCATCTGGTAGCCCAATTATCTACGAACATTTAGCAATCTGCTCCCTAGACCTGCCAATTCGGCAATTATAATTGTCCCTCAATACGCCGGTTCATATCGTAGGTGTGTATATGTATTTTAACTTCGTTGGTTACTGTATGTGTAATTTTGTAATTAATAAAAGTTACGTTTTAAGTTAGCACTTCCTGTCTCTCGGAGGGTTTATCCCTTTTCTTTTGTCTTTTCAAGATTTAGCAGGTTTAATCCTATATGGAAGTGTCCATACCCTGAATGATTTTTCATTGCGGGTTTGGGGTGATTGTTTACCTCCCTTGTGGAGGCCTCCTTTTTTCTCCCATGAATGATATATGTTAGAGTTTCAATACTCATTTTCAATCACTTTACTTTTTTCAAAAAAATGGCTGGTTTTCTTAATCAGGCTGGTAGTGGCAATCTATGGTGCCAAGATGCGGATAATGTTTTCTCTAATGATCCAAATACAAGTTCTTTGGTGGGTTCTGATGTTGCCTCTACAAGCCAAAATATTTCTCGATTACTTAAAAGGCAAATAAGATCTAATTGGGAAGTATCATCTCTGACCAATTATCTTAAGAAAAACATGATCCCTCGGGGACTTCGCATCTATGTCAATCCGGCATCCCATATAACTACTGATGGCTTCCGCCAGGAATGGCAAGAAGCAGCTGAAGCATGCTCTAGGAAATTTATGGAGATTGTGTGCAAATACGAGAATATAGAACTAAAAGAGGTCGATTGTGAATTAAGACAAACTGTCGAGTTACTTAAAAATGATGTCGATGAAATAGCATATGTCAATATCGAAACCAAATTGAAGGGACAAATGGATAGATATGAGAGAGACATAAGAGACAGAAAACAAAGGAAATTTTTGAGAGACTCTGAGGACTATAGAACTGGTTCTGTTTACAAATTTGGTAAGGGCAATAATAAGAAAAGATTCAATGCATATGTGTCATCTGGGGAAGGTGAATCATCAGACACCGATGTTGAAAGTAATAGTGGCGCAAAGAATAAGGAGGGATATTTGCTATACGTCGGAAGTACGTAGGAGTGGATGGTGAAAGTAGTACTGTATAAGATGGAGGAGATGAGTCTCCTAGGAGGTGGCAACAGTGTACCTACTTAGGGTAAAAGCACAGTCAGAAAAGGACCGGTATGAAGGTGCTATTTCTATTCAAAAAAGTGCAAATATAGTGCATAAACGAATCCCAAACTAGGTGCATACGTCACAGTGGCTGCCTAGGTATGAGTGTTAACAATGGTGGGTGTAAAGGAGGTAAAAGGTCCTAGAGAGAGACGGTATTTCCACTTGGGATATAAGCACAGTCGCGAAAAAGGACCAGTAGTAAAGTGCTATTTTGAGTTAGTTGTGTGCTGAATTGCAAAAATGCAAAAAAAGTGCATAAGCAAAAGGAGGATGCAAGCAGAAAAACATACGCGGCAATAGCCGTCTAAGGTATTGGTGTTGGCAGTGATGATATGCCTATTAGACTTCAGCCAAAAAGTAGGGCCGGTTGAGGTGAATGACAACGGCAGTACATAAAATACAACTTGTATAAAAACAGCTTGCATAAAATACGACTTATGTGACGTACAGGTAATCATAAAGTGCTGGTTGTCACTATACAGGTGAAGGAGAACAGACGGTCGGTACAATGAACATGCACTTTCAAAGGTTCACATGTGTGCACGTCTTGTGCAAAATACAAAAAAGTGCATGTAAAAAATGTAAACAAGTAATAAAGTGCAACAGTGTCTATGGTAGGAAGAAGTAGTCCTGCGGGAATAATAAATCCGCAATCCCGAAAAAGTGTGCACGTCGTAGGGGTAAACTATTTGAGAGTGGAGAATAGGACCGAAAAAAAGGGTCTATGTAAGTCTCACACTCTTAGCTTCTAGGCGGGTGTGGGGGTCCGGGTAGGTGTCTTCTCCTCGGGGTCCTGTTGTCTTTATATTCCTCGGGAGAAAAACAGGAACAATAGTGCAATATTGTATAGACCCGTTAACTATGCTGTGGGTCAATTGAAGGGGGTACTTACACTCTCCAGAGCCTATATTATCCAGGCTCTGGTTTGAAGTACGTTGGGCCAAATAGAGAGTGGCCTCTTCCCTTCTTTGATTTCCTTCTCGCCTCGAATACAGGGGATTCAAAAGAACAAGGCGATCATAGCGTAACTCTAAACGGTATTTAAGTTGAGTATATAGTGTAAATGATCTCACTCACCGATGGTGGAGCCTTATAAGTTTAGGCTCAATTTCATGGCATGTAGTGCTCCTTCGTTCGGTGGGCACCAACACCTCCTTTATCAGCTTGCAGAGAGTCTTTGGTAGACAAGTGGGACAATGCTCATAATGTGTCTAAAAAAGAAGACTTGTTCGGCATCTAAAATATACAGTCTGGTAAAATGACCATATAGGCTGAAAAGGAGGGGGGGGATCAATTACTTTATTATGAAAATGTAGGTAAAAATATAAAAATGGGGAACATGGGTATTAGATCAGGGGAGAAGGATCAAAGGGATACGCGTTTCGGCAGAAAAGCCTTCATCAGTCCATATCAGGAAAAAAGGGGGCAACCTGAGGCACTCCACGAGTCAAGTCTTATATAGTTGGTGCATAGTCCGTGTTAGACGCTTTTTTTCCCTTACTTCCGGGTTCGCCGATCTCCCGGTCACATGTTGGCCGTGACGTCATCATTAAGTGCCGCAACTGTCATGGCGGTGCGTTCCACCCTGGAGCTTGCGTTTCATTCCCGGTGTTACAACTGTCATGGCGGTGCGTTCCGGTAATACAGGACGTGTTACAATGGTCAAAGTACACCCAAAAAACTACAGCAAGCTGCAGACATGTGAAACGGGATGGGGGAGAGGAAAAAAAGAGAAAAAGAGGGATCCTTACTGTTCTAGACACATTGCACAAACCGTGGTGGTAAAGAAATTGCCTTATGTGGCAGTGGATGGGCAGGATATTAATAATGGTCAGAATATTATAAACAAAATTAAATAAAAAATAAAATATAATGAAAGGGGCAGTATTATATATGTTGCACGAACCGTGGTATTAGAGAATTGCCTGGTAGGCAGTAAAGGAGCAGATGGTATTAAAAAGGGGGTGGTCAGAGTGATGATAAAATAGGTAAAAACGGAAGATGGTTAAAATGGGAAGAGAAGAGGCTTAAAATGAAGTTAAGGAGCTAAAAACTTCTTTAACCGGGAAGAAAAACACATGTATATGCAATATGTGCGAGGCATAGAAGGGGGAGACAGTTACAGGGAAACTTAAGAAGGGGTATATAAATAAATAACTTCTGGAGGGGTTCAATATTCATATGAGAAAAGGCCAATATAAACACATTAACGTCTGGTAGAGGTCTACTGGAGAATGTGGTAGGAGGAAAGGGTTATACAATTTGGGAAAAAGCGAGACGGAGGTTGTTTAAAAAGTTATTGATAGAGGTAAAAATGTCCTAAAATTTCTTAAAATATCCTAAAATATTCCTAATTAAGAAAGTGGCACAGTTCAAAATCTGCATTTAACCCTTGTGGTTGTAGCGAACCTAAGTTAAAAATCCAACTCATTTCCTCTCTTCCAATGAGTTTGTCAAAATTTCCGCCTCGCCATGGAGTCTCAACTTTTTTTATACCAATAAAGGTCAATCCACTTGGATTCATGGCATGTTTAAGCTTAAAATGTAGCGGAACACTGTGGTTGTCGTTTCCATTTCTGATATTTCTAATGTGCTCCTGTATCCGTATGTTAAGAGGTCTAACGGTTCTGCCAACATATTTTAGACCGCAGGGGCATATGAGTAAATAGATCACATTTTTTGTGAAACAAGTGATTATATCTTTAATTTTGATCGGTCCAGTGGTCCCGTCTATTTGTGTAATGATCTGTTTTTTACTTTTTGTATTTCTGCAGTTTAAACAGTTTCCACATTGGTGGAATCCTTTCTTAATGTTGTAGAGGTTGGATTTTGGTGCTCCCTTCTTGGTATGCTTATGTGTCAGTCTCATTTTCAGGTTGCTGACTCCTCTACATATCATCCTGGGGTTTTCAGGTAATATTTCTTGGAGTTGTGTGTCCTTTCTCAGGATTGGCCAGTATCTTCTTATCACTTTTCTAATGTTTTTATTTTGAGCGCTATATGGGAAAATAAAGGGTACATCGGTTGCATATCCCGTGGCTATTTTCTGTTTCTTCTGGAGTAAGGTAGTACGTTCTACATTCTTAACTTCTATCCTAGTTGTCTCAAGTGTACTTAGGTCGTATCCCTTCTCTGCGAAATCTTTCTTGAGTTTTTCTGACTGTGTTTCATATGTAGTTACGTCTGTGCAATTCCTTCTGACACGAAGGAATTGCCCCTTAGGGACTCCCCCTAGCCATTGGGGTAAATGGCAGCTCGTAGTTTCGATGAAGCTATTTACGTCTACTGGTTTGAAAAAAGTTTCGGTTTTGATCTTGTTGTCTTGAATGAATATACTCAGGTCGAGAAAATTAATTCTCTCGGTACTCCAGGTGGTTGTCAGTTTAATGCCTCTGTTGTTCTGGTCCAGCATCTTTAAAAAATGTTGTAGTGTATCAATTCCGCCCCTCCAGATAAAAAAAATGTCGTCAATATAACGTTTATAACATATCAAGTTTTCTTGATATGTTGATAAAAAGGATGTTTCCCATAGTGCCATAAAGAGGTTGGCGTATGATGGGGCGAACCTAGTCCCCATCGCTGTCCCATTAAGTTGTAGATAAAATTCTTCCTGGAAATAAAAAAAGTTATTTTCTAAAATTAAACGTATGCCTTCAAGAATAAAAACAATTTGTTCTGGTTGTAAAGTGTCATCGGTTTTCAAAAAGTGCTCTGTTGCTTCGATTCCCATTTTGTGTGGTATGATGGTGTAAAGGGATTGAACGTCACTTGTTACCAAAAGTAGGTCATCCTCCCATTTGATATCAGTCAATACATTCAGGAGGGCCATTGTGTCCTTCAAATGGGTTATAGTGTTGGTAACAAAGGGTTGAAGCAGACGATCAATGTACTCCGAGAGCCTACTTGATATAGATCCAATTCCCGAAATAATGGGTCTTCCTGGTGGATTATTAGTGTCCTTATGGATCTTCGGAAGAAAATAGAACACTGGGGTTCTGGGGTGTTTGATTTTTAGGTATTGGTGTTCTTGATTATTGAGGATGCCTAAAGCGTATCCTCCATCTAGATAATCGTCAAATTTTCGTTGGATCTCATGTGTGGGGTTCTTTGTTAATTTTCTATATGTGTTCTCGTCATTGAGTATTCTACATGCTTCTTCTTTATAATACGCTGTAGACATGATAACTGTACCTCCACCCTTGTCGGCTGGCTTTATCTCAATTTGGTCATTCGAAGTAAGCTCTTTTAGAGCCTCTCTTTCTTTCTTGGTTAGATTGTTAGACTTCGTAGATGTCTTGATCTTACTTATGTCATTCATAACCATCTGTTCAAATGTGTTCATTTCCTGGGAAATAAGAGATTTAGGAAAAAAGGTCGATTTTTCTTTGAGGTTTGTGTGTTGATATACTTGAAGGGTGTTGGATCTATCGATCGGGTTTTTCAGAAAATATTTTTTCAAACACAAGTTCTTTTTGAACTTCTGTAGGTCGATGTAAACATCGAATATATTCATGTTAGTAGTGGGTGCGAACTTCATCCCTTTCCTCAGGAGCTTTGTTTGGGCATCTGTAAGTGGAGTGTCCGTCAGGTTGTAAATTCCTCCTTCCTGCTTGTTTTCTCCTTTCTCCTTCTTTCTTCTTCTGGCTCTCCCTGATCTACATCCTCTTCTCGGTGTGGTCTTTTCCCTGGTGACCATCCTCGTCTCATGTTTGTTAGGTTCCTGTCTGTCTGCAGGTGGTTCCCCTGAAAATCCACCTGTTCTTTTAGTGCATCGTATCTGTTGTGAGTAGAAATAGTTGGATGTACTGGGTGTTGTGGATAGTTACGGTCTCTTTGTCTGTAGTTGCCAATCCAGGGTTTCTTCCTTTGGTCTTGATAGTTCTGATTGCGTGGGTTATAATCGTTCATTGATTGATTATTAGTATAGGAGTTGTTCCTTCTCTTTCTATATCCTCCGTTTGATTCGTAGGGGGGTTCATGATTGTATCCTTCGTTGTAGTTACGTCTGTCGTTATATGTGCGTGAGAAATGGTTGAACGCTCTTCTTGGCCTCTGTGGTAGGGGTGTTCTTATCGGCATCTTATCCGTACGTAGTTTGTGTAGTGCGGACTTCAAAGGGGAAGAGGGGTACATAGGATGTGCTGTCCATAGGGGTGTCCTATTTTGGTGGTACTTTGAGTCTTCTATGGTACCCAATTCGTTCTGTTTCCAGACATTTCCATTTTTGTAGTCTTGGATGTCTCTCTGATATTTCTTCCGCTTTCTATCTTTTACCTCCTCATTTAGTTTGTCAAGGTCCTTTTCTAGTCTACCCAAATATATACTTAGCTCCTGTTCAGAAGAAAGTTGTAGGAGTTCTTCGTGGTGCTTCTCAATATTTTTATTTAATTCTATCAGTATTTCGTGTCTCCTTTCTACAATAACTTTCATACTGTGAATAGAGAAGCCTTCTAACATTTTTTCCCACCTGCCTTGGAATATGATGTCATCATTATCGCCTGCTAGATTTTTAGAGAATCGGAGGCCTCTGGGGACCATATTATCCTTGATGTATTTTTCGAGGGTGATGACGTCCCATTTGTTTCTTATCTCTTTTTTGAGATCTTTCTCTAGTTGTCTGCGTAAAGTATATACGCTACTAGGTTTAACTTCATCTGACTGTAGACCAAGGTCTCCAAATATATCGTCATTGCAACAGTTTCCGAATTTAGATCTAAAATCCATATTGGTTGACAGCGGCCTCGACACTGGTCGAGTGTTTACAGGAAATGTCTAATGTAGGGGGTACAGTGGAGGCGCTAGTAAAATTCACTTTGCGTAAGGTTTACAAGTATATATGCAGCCTGCTGAGAAACAAACACAAAACCTCGACTGGAATGTGTGTTAAAAGGTACGAGAAGAGAGGGTGGTTCAGTGGCGCAAAGAATAAGGAGGGATATTTGCTATACGTCGGAAGTACGTAGGAGTGGATGGTGAAAGTAGTACTGTATAAGATGGAGGAGATGAGTCTCCTAGGAGGTGGCAACAGTGTACCTACTTAGGGTAAAAGCACAGTCAGAAAAGGACCGGTATGAAGGTGCTATTTCTATTCAAAAAAGTGCAAATATAGTGCATAAACGAATCCCAAACTAGGTGCATACGTCACAGTGGCTGCCTAGATATGAGTGTTAACAATGGTGGGTGTAAAGGAGGTAAAAGGTCCTAGAGAGAGACGGTATTTCCACTTGGGATATAAGCACAGTCGCGAAAAAGGACCAGTAGTAAAGTGCTATTTTGAGTTAGTTGTGTGCTGAATTGCAAAAATGCAAAAAAAGTGCATAAGCAAAAGGAGGATGCAAGCAGAAAAACATACGCGGCAATAGCCGTCTAAGGTATTGGTGTTGGCAGTGATGATATGCCTATTAGACTTCAGCCAAAAAGTAGGGCCGGTTGAGGTGAATGACAACGGCAGTACATAAAATACAACTTGTATAAAAACAGCTTGCATAAAATACGACTTATGTGACGTACAGGTAATCATAAAGTGCTGGTTGTCACTATACAGGTGAAGGAGAACAGACGGTCGGTACAATGAACATGCACTTTCAAAGGTTCACATGTGTGCACGTCTTGTGCAAAATACAAAAAAGTGCATGTAAAAAATGTAAACAAGTAATAAAGTGCAACAGTGTCTATGGTAGGAAGAAGTAGTCCTGCGGGAATAATAAATCCGCAATCCCGAAAAAGTGTGCACGTCGTAGGGGTAAACTATTTGAGAGTGGAGAATAGGACCGAAAAAAAGGGTCTATATAAGTCTCACACTCTTAGCTTCTAGGCGGGTGTGGGGGTCCGGGTAGGTGTCTTCTCCTCGGGGTCCTGTTGTCTTTATATTCCTCGGGAGAAAAACAGGAACAATAGTGCAATATTGTATAGACCCGTTAACTATGCTGTGGGTCAATTGAAGGGGGTACTTACACTCTCCAGAGCCTATATTATCCAGGCTCTGGTTTGAAGTACGTTGGGCCAAATAGAGAGTGGCCTCTTCCCTTCTTTGATTTCCTTCTCGCCTCGAATACAGGGGATTCAAAAAAGAACAAGGCGATCATAGCGTAACTCTAAACGGTATTTAAGTTGAGTATATAGTGTAAATGATCTCACTCACCGATGGTGGAGCCTTATAAGTTTAGGCTCAATTTCATGGCATGTAGTGCTCCTTCGTTCGGTGGGCACCAACACCTCCTTTATCAGCTTGCAGAGAGTCTTTGGTAGACAAGTGGGACAATGCTCATAATGTGTCTAAAAAAGAAGACTTGTTCGGCATCTAAAATATACAGTCTGGTAAAATGACCATATAGGCTGAAAAGGGGGGGGGGATCAATTACTTTATTATGAAAATGTAGGTAAAAATATAAAAATGGGGAACATGGGTATTAGATCAGGGGAGAAGGATCAAAGGGATACGCGTTTCGGCAGAAAAGCCTTCATCAGTCCATATCAGGAAAAAAGGGGGCAACCTGAGGCACTCTGGAGAGTGTAAGTACTTATCAATTGACCCATAGCATAGTTTAATGGGTCTATACAATATTGCACTATTGTTCCTGTTTTCTCCGCGAGGATATAAAGACAACAGGACCCCGAGGAGAAGACACCTACCCGGACCCCCACACCCGCCTAGAAGCTAAGAGTGTGAGACTTATATAGACCCTTTTTTTCGGTCCTATTCTCCACTCTCAAATAGTTTACCCCTACGACGTGCACACTTTTTCGGGATTGCGGATTTATTATTCCCGCAGGACTACTTCTCCTACCATAGACACTGTTGCACTTTATTACTTGTTTACATTTTTTACATGCACTTTTTTGTATTTTGCACAAGACGTGCACACATGTGAACCTTTGAAAGTGCATGTTCGTTGTACCGACCGTCTGTTCTCCTTCACCTGTATAGTGACAACCAGCACTTTGTGATTACCTGTACGTCACATAAGTCGTATTTTATGCAAGCTGTTTTTATACAAGTTGTATTTTATGTACTGCCGTTGTCATTCACCTCAACCGGCCCTACTTTTTGGCTGAAGTCTAATAGGCATATCATCACTGCCAACACCAATACCTTAGACGGCTATTGCCGCGTATGTTTTTCTGCTTGCATCCTCCTTTTGCTTATGCACTTTTTTTTTGCAATTTTGCAATTCAGCACACAACCAACTCAAAATAGCACTTTACTACTGGTCCTTTTTCGCGACTGTGCTTATATCCCAAGTGGAAATACCGTCTCTCTCTAGGAACTTTTACCTCCTTTACACCCACCATTGTTAACACTCATACCTAGGCAGCCACTGTGACGTATGCACCTAGTTTGGGATTCGTTTATGCACTATATTTGCACTTTTTTGAATAGAAATAGCACCTCCATACTGGTCCTTTTCTGACTGTGCTTTTACCCTAAGTAGGTACACTGTTGCCACCTCCTAGGAGACTCATCTCCTCCATCTTATACAGTACTACTTTCACCATCCACTCCTACGTACTTCCGACGTATAGCAAATATCCCTCCTTATTCTTTGCGCCACTGAACTACCCTCTCTTCTCATTCTTTGGGATATAACCTGTACGGGACTCACTCCCAATCACAAGGGGGTTAAAGATATATTTTTCTCTTTTCCGCTGCGCGTTTCCCGCAGTACGAAGTACTGTAAATATATATACGAACACCGTGCTATTCATTATATGCCATTTATTCTAGTAAACTATATAATTTATAAATCCACAACGGTGCTGGAGTATATTTATTCCCTAGTGCGGGAGACTGACCCGAGGTTCAAAATTCAGCGGCTCCTCCGGGAGTTAGCGCTACACATGCTACTGTTTTTTTTTACTTTGAATTAACTGCATGTAAAAAGAAAAATAAATGTAGGTTTTTATCTCCTGTTTCCATTTTGTGGAATCCCCCATGATGTACTTAAATCTTATGGCAAGATTTACTTTACAGCTGTGGCATAGTGCGATGACGTCAGTTCTGGAGTTAACCTAGCTGCCACCTATGGTGGAGATTGCGGGTTCCAATGAACCCCTTGTGACGGGACGGCCGCCACTACGCTGTAGCGCAGTACAACAGTTCAAGTTTTTATTTATTTGTGTGTTATTAAATGTTCGTTAGCCTTATTTTTATAAGTACCCAATGTGATTTTCCCCGTTTTATATATATGCCAGTTAACTAAAGATTTCTGATGTCTGTGTGTTATTCCCTGTATAGTGTAGATCTCTGTATTAGTGCCTGCTATTGTGTAAATTCTCTCAGTAAGAGATTCCTTTTGTTTACGTGCTTTCTCTTCCCCCATTCTCCATGTTTGAAGGTCCTGGGTAGTTAATCTGATTTGTGCAGTTATCTGCTTGATTGTATGTAAATGAGGTTGGTGTTGAGTGTATCTCTGTGTTGTGTAATAAACAGTCAGTTCTATTCTGACCAAGCTTGAAGTCACGACTCATGTTTTGGAGTACCAGGAATCTTCTGCCCGCTGTGCCAAGGAAAGGCTCCAGGTCTACAGCTTCGGCTTATTTCTGGGGGTGCTAGTCAGGCTCTCTATAGGCACCGGCCTTGAGCTGCGGCTAAGGTACAAGAGAAAGGTGTGAGAGTCACGAGGAGAAACTGGGTGTCCAGCGAGGAAGCAGCATTTGGCAGATGTGACCCTGTCCGGGTACAGAGATCTGTTACATTGGTGGCAGCGGGTGGGATGCTTCCTACAGTCTAAGGACATCCAAAGCATCACCAGGATTCGATATCCAGACGGTGCGGCAGAAGCGGAAGATGGCAGCAGTCACAGGAGCAGCGTACTGGGAGAGGTTGCAAGAGGTACAGGCAAACCATCATGGACCTATAACAGAGGAGACTCAGCTGAACTGGGCTGATACAGCACGTTGGCTACTCTGGCACGAGGCGCTGGACAGAGAGCAGCGCTGCCAGAACAAGATCCTCCCCTCATCCCAAGCAAGGTACCTGAAGAGGATAGAATTGCGTGAGGCGTTGGTAGATAAACAACGCAACCAGAATTGGCCGACTGATCTGGCTTGTCTGGTTTATGAAGAGACACGGCTGGAGGAGAGCTACGAAGCCCTGCGATGGTATGTAGTCCAGATGGGAACTGAGAGCATGGACAATAACAGACCGACAGAAGGCTTTGGCTACGGCGGCCCGGGACTGTTATTTGAGAGAATGTTCAGAGACCCAGATTTCGGAGATGACACGGAGTGGAGATGGGAAGCGATTGCAGAGTACAGAGAAAACCTGCTAAACCTCTCCTACGTGTGGTGGATACAAGACGATTTGGAGTCGTTAGCCAGCAAGGAGTGGAAGCTGGAGAAATTGTACAAGAGACTGCTAGACCTCAGTCAGCAGGTAAGCCAGACTCACCATGAGAAGCTCTGCACAGAGAAGCAGACAGAGGAGCTGACAATAGTACAGAATGCCTCCTGTCTTTGGGCAGCAGAGGATTTTTGCCCTACAGTGGTGGATGGGACTGCGGTCTCCACCGATGTGACCCAGAGGGACATTTGTGCAATGTCGAGGGAGGAATGCCTTGCAACAGTGGGCGAGACTAAAGACCCCACTAGCAGTTTACTGGGATGCATGGCAGATGGGCCCCAGTGTGCTCCCAGCCAATGAGAGCTGGGGAAGCTTGAAGGCCTCGATGTTTCTGGGCCAGCTATAGACTCTGGAGTTGTCGAGGAGATTGGAATATTTCCCACAGCATTGTCAGCATGTGAGACAGTTGCCCCAGATCCCCAAGTTATGATGTCGCCAGAGCCGGTGAGCAGGGAGAACAGCTTGCTGGAGTTGGTGATTCATGAGGACAAAACGGTTCCCCCAGGTGTAGTGCTGGCATCAGAGCCTGGTGCAGCCAGGCCCTGCCTGCATTTGGATAGCCTGGATCTCTGGGAAGAAAACAGCCCCACACCGCCAGCATTGCTCTACACAGCCCCAGGTGAGGAGCCAGCAATGGAGTCGAGTGCCAGTGTTCTCTGGAATCAACCACAGGGACCTGTGGTTTCCTTTCGTGTGCCCCCTGGATACTGGGCAGCCAGCTCAGATCCCCGACCCTTTTCTTCAGAGACATCAACTGCCCCCCATGCTTTCCAGCAGCTGACTGCAATACCCGGAGATGGGACACTTGGCATTTCTCCCGAGTGGCGGGCACAATCTAAGGGAGCTGCTGGGGATGGCTCGGTGAGTAACTCTCTAGTATATGTGTGTGGCCCTGGCACTGGAGAGATGTCCCCAAGCAGTGCTGCAGGAATGTTGACTCCTGTATGGCCCCTGATGGAATATGGGGAGGGGATGAATGCATCCATGGTTGTGGACTGGACCGCATGGTCAATGAAAAGAAACAAACTTTTTGGGACTTGGGTTCAGACTAACACACTCACAGATGCGTTTGGGATCTGGTGCCTGGTTAGTCTCCTGCAAATGAGGAAGATATGTGATAGAACACAATGTCGTTGTGCTAATTGGAGGGGGCTGTGTGCTAGCCTCCTGCCTACAGACTATGGCCCGTGAAAGAGACTATTGGGGGACTGGTGGACCTTTTAAAGATATTTGGTGGGGGCCATGGACATCCCCAAGCGGACCCGAAGAGGGTCTCACCGGGTCTGCCATCTGGTAACTTGGGGGAGATATGTGACGGGAGGGCCGCCACTACGCTGTAGCGCAGTACAACAGTTCAAGTGTTTATTTATTTGTGTGTTATTAAAAGTTCGTTAGCCCTTATTTTTATAAGTACCCAATGTGATTTTCCCCGTTTTATATATATGCCAGTTAACTAAAGATTTCTGATGTCTGTGTGTTATTCCCTGTATAGTGTAGATCTCTGTATTAGTACCTGCTATTGTGTAAATTCTCTCAGTAAGAGATTCCTTTTGTTTACGTGCTTTCTCTTCCCCCATTCTCCATTGTTTGAAGGTCCTGGGTAGTTAATCTGATTTGTGCAGTTATCTGCTTGATTGTATGTAAATGAGGTTGGTGGTTGAGTGTATCTCTGTGTTGTGTAATAAACAGTCAGTTCTATTCTGACCAAGCTTGAAGTCACGACTCATGTTTTGGAGTACCAGGAATCTTCTGCCCGCTGTGCCAAGGAAAGGCTCCAGGTCTACAGCTTCGGCTTATTTCTGGGGGTGCTAGTCAGGCTCTCTATAGGCACCGGGCCTTGAGCTGCGGCTAAGGTACAAGAGAAAGGTGTGAGAGTCACGAGGAGAAACTGGGTGTCCAGCGAGGAAGCAGCATTTGGCAGATGTGACCCTGTCCGGGTACAGAGATCTGTTACACCCCTATCTCCCGATCCGTGGCAGCTAGGGATTATTATTGTTTGGTATCGTTGGAATGGACAGAGCATGGCCTTTCCAATGATACTAAACATGACCATGTCAAATGTAAACAAAATTAAAAATAAAATGTAAAAAATATATATATTTTTTTTTAAAAAAAACATTTTTTGGGTTGTTTTGTTAATGCAGCAATATTGTTCCCATTTCAATTATAATGTAAACAATGATGCTGCACTAAAGATTTTTTCTATGGGGGCTTTTACTAAAAATCACGTAATTCCCCCCAAAAAATGTAACGAGTCCCCATTTCTAATTTTTTTTTAACAAACGCGCCCCATAGAAAATATAACCGCAAAGGCTTGCATAATAAAATGTGAACAAAAAAAACAATTTACACACTGTGGATGATTGAAAATTCAAATTTTATTGCATTTTTTGTTATAATATTCAGGCAGGACATGACGTATACATATAATAATGATATAATATCAGTCTCCCGAGTCTGCCGGAAAGAACGATACATAATACGTCTGGGTTGTATAATAAAACGTGACTTCAAATCGCGTTTAAACATGATGCGCGAAACCGGTAAAAATGAGCTCAGCACACAGGTGTGAAATGGTTCAGCAGCGAAGGGGTTAACCAGCGTTTTTTCTTTTTTTCTGTAACAGATCTTTTTATTATTATTCATTGGACCTTATATGTTAATTCCAGACATTTTTGTTCAGTATGTTTTTTGCAAACAGCGTTTCAATTTTGACACAATCGTTTTATTTATTATTTTTTTTACCTGTCAGGCGGATCGTCGACTTTTTCATTTCAGGTTCAGCGGATCATCGGATCGAATCGTATCCGATAATGGATCGAATCGTATCCGATAATGAATTGGATCAGATCAGATCCGATAATACACCGAGAACCAACTGAAATTATCGGATTGAATTCAATTCGATAATACACCTGACCCAACAAAATTATCGGTTCCGATAATTTCGGTGGTTCTGCTGCTTTTTTTTTCCCAACGGCTTTTCCCCGCACTCCAGGGACCCTGTGGTGAATGCAGAATTCACCGCAGGGTGGGGAAGTTTGATTCCCCGAAATGCGGGGAATGACAGAGCACCGAAATGTCGGCAACATTTTGGTGCTCTGTGATTAAACACTCTAACAGAAATCCCAGATGAAAAAATAAAGAGACACTGAAATGATAAAATGGTAAAAACCATGGTCATGAATGGAATAATCTAATCCAAAAAAAAAATTAGAGGCTAGTGATTTATTTCACAAACTGGATATATAGAATTGCATCAGCAACTTCCATGAAGATTGGGGAATCTGCTTGAAAGCTAAAAACACATACAAGTGAAATCTCTGTAGCTAGCATTTGCTTGTGGAATTATGTAGGACTTTGGTATAGGCCAGTGATGACCAACCTTGTCACCTTAGATCAGGGGTCAAGTCCTGGGGAAAAAAGTGAAGGAACTCACCCAAGAATTCCACAACCCCCCCCATTACCTGAAGAAGAAGAAAAAAGGATGTATACACCCGCCCCCCCAAGAATCATGTGTAATCAGGCATAGACCCCTCAGAAATATATATATCCAGCACAGACCCCAGTATCGTATATAAGAAGCAGACCCCAGAATTATATGTACCAGCAGACCCCAGAATTATATGTACCAGCAGAAACCACAATTTTATATACCAGACAGACCCCAGAAATTAATATACCCAGACTGACCCCAGAATTGTATATACCCAGAGAGACCCCAGAATTTTATATACCAGCAGACCCAGAATTTTATATGCCAGCAAAGCCCAGAATTTTATATGCCAGCAAAGCCCAGAATTTTATATACCCAGACAGACCCCAGAATTTTATATACCAGCAGAGCCCAGAATTGTATATACCCAGACAGACCCCATCATTTATATACCAGCAGAGCCCAGAATTTTATATACCAGCAGACCCCATAATTTATATACCCAGGCAGACCCCATAATTTATATACCCAGACAGACCCCAGAATTTTATATACCCAGACAGACCCCAGAATTTTATATGCCAGCAGAGCCCAGAATTTTATATACCAGCAGACCCCATCATTTATATACCAGCCGACCCCAGAAATGTATATACCAGCAGACCACATAATTTAAATACCAGCAGAGCCCAGAATGTATATACCAGGAGAGCCCAGAATGTATATACCAGCAGAGCCCAGAATGTACTGTATATACCAGCAGAGCCCATAATTTATATACCAGCAGACCCCAGGATTATACTTACACAGACAGACAGATCTCCTCCTGCGTGGTCCTCCGAGCTCCTGCACGCTGCCGCCGGCTTCTTCTGATCTGAAGACTGTGACGCGAACTCGATAGATTTCGGCAGTAGGCCGCGTCACAGCCTTCACAAGGCTGAAGACGGCAGCTGCACGAAGGAGCAGGCAGGAAGTGCTTGGCTAACATGGGCCAGTCGAGGGGGGCTGCTAGCGGAATGCGGTTAATGCATTCCGCTAGCAGTACCAGCGATAAATTAAATCGGCCCACAGCGGGAACATGCGTTCCTGCAACGTTCCCGCTGCAGGAGAAGTGCGGGAATGCCGTTCCCGCGTGTTCCTGCACGTTCCCGCAGGACTCGAGCCCTGCCTTAGATGTTTCGGAACTACATGTACCACGATGCTCAGCCAGCCTTATGTGTCACTACACATCATGGGACAAGTAGTTCCGAAATATCTGGGTGACAAGGTTTGCCATCACTGGTATAGGCAGAGATTCAGTAATAGTCGTTATGGTCATGATGGCAGTCATCCATCATGCGAGGAGGCTCTCTTAATTCACAGTAAACCACCTAAGGAAGGTTCACAAGCTGATCCCTGATGAGAGTAACTGCAAGAAAAAACTGGCAGTGGCAGGAATGAATTAAAATATAGGTTAACGCTTCATCAGCGAATGGGTTAAGTTTAAGTTGAAATGTTTGCAGTGAAGAGTTTATGTGCTCACATTATATCACCCACAAGTAGGTAATGGGCAAAGGTTCATGAGATGCATCTGTTAGTTGTTATATTAGAGATTGGTGATTAGATATATGGGTTTGGGAGTGGCACCTGACATAAATGACGCATAATTTAAAAGCATGCAAACTGATAAACTATGACATGTGTTTACTTATGGTAATTTTAGGAACTGCACAGTTATCAGCGAAAATTAATCCATAAATTCACCTGAAAAATCACACATAGTTATTTTCTTTATCCTTCACCTCCTCCTTTTAGCAAGAAAACTAAAACAAAATGCTAACCTGTAATACTTACACCACTGGCATGGGGATAATTCAGAGTGTGGATTATTAAAAGAACGCTACTACTAACATATGCTGTAAATAGATTACTTGCGCATTACAAAAAAAAATCACATTATGAACCACATGCTACTGTTTTTTTTACTTTGAAGTAATTGCATGTAAAAAGGAAAATTAAATGTAGGTTTTTATCTCCTGAGGCATAGCAAGGGGGGGCAGAGGGGGGCACTTGCCCCCGGGCTCTGGACTAGGAGGGCGCATCAAGCAGGGGTGGACTGGGGGACCCATCATAAAAATTTTATCAGAGGAGGCTCCATCGGCACACAGCACCAGGAGCTCCTGCTGCAGGGAGAAGCCACACCCCCACATGACACTCTGCATGGGTCAGCTGGGGGGAAATGTCTGCAATCTTTCACCTAAGGGGTTAAGAGAGGCATGGCTGGAAAGTTCAGACTGTGACCTTTCCAATGATGCCTCGCTTTCTTCTGTGCCCTGCCGGGATGGGGAGAGATGAGTCCAAAGGAACCCCACTCCTTCAGGCGCTCTGCCAGATGGCCTCTGAAATTGATGTCATTGCGGGCCGGCGTGATGAGGTCAGTGCACTGGGATGAGTCATTTGGGACGGTCTGACTTTAAGAAGTCAGACATGCCCCAGAAGTCAGTCCTAAGTGAATGGGGTCTCCCCTTTTGTTGCGGAGACCCTATAACGTGCAATGTCAAGGACGTCCCCCACACGTCATCTGCAGCGAAAGGGTTAATGTGTGTGTATGTGCACACATATATAATGTTTGTATGTACCACATATACAGTATGCCTGTGTGGCGACATTCAAGGCTAGGAATGTTCGCGGCTGGGAATGTTCACGAAGAGGGGGCATGGAGAACGGAGGGGTATTAATCTTGAGAAGGAGTATGCAGAATGGGGGGAGTGAACAGGGAGAAAGGTCATCATGGAGGGGTGGAATAAACATGGAAAGGGGGCATGCAATAGCCCATGAAACTAGTCCCAGTCATTGCAAGTCTTTTGCCATTTAGCGAGGCAACGAAGGTAGGTAAATGTTCTATGGGTGGTGTCCGATGGGAGGGTGTTAACACCAGCCTCTTCAGCGGGTGCCTCCTTTGGCCCGCCTAACTGCTGACACACGATACACATCATTGGCTGGAGGGGGCAGCTAGATTTCAAGCCGACCAGCGGCAGATGACGTGCTGCACTGGAGTAGAGGCCCACTGAAGTCAACGGGGTGTACTAGTATGCCCCGCATCTTAAAGGCCAACCCAACACAGGGACGGCGTGGTACGCCCTGCGGCGGGAAAGGGTTAATACACAGAAAAGGAGGGGGGCGCTAGGAGAGGACTTTCCCCCGTGCGCCTCATGACCTTGCTATGCCTCTGCCTCCCTGGAGGTGTTCCAGAGTGTGTCTCGGGGTTAAATTTCCCCGCTGAGAGTGGTAACCCAGAGACACACTCGGGCTGTATACATCACCTCTCCGTGCGCTCCCTCGCTGATCTCTGCAGTCTCCTCCGGCGATCGCAGCGTTTTACTTCCTAGATTCCTTCTCGCGAGGAAGGAACCAGGAAGTATAAGGTCGCGGTTGCCGGAGGAGGCAGCTGGGGACATCTAGGGAGCGCAGGGAGAGGTGATGCATCCAGCGGCATCCCGAGTGTTGCTCGGGGTTACCACTTCCAACATAGGAATTTAACCCCGAGCTACACTCGGGAATACCGCTAGGGGGGGGGGGGAAATAAATAGACCATTTTTAGATGTATTTTTTCCCACAAAATCGACTGCCAGGAAGGTTAAATCTTATGGCAAGTTTTACTTTACAGCTGGGGTATAGTTTCTACAATAGTGAAGAGGCAATGAGGTGGAGGAGTGAATGTTTAGACAATGTTGCAGGGGTCTATTGTGTTGTCTGGGTTACCCAAGATAAGAGATGGCAGCTGATTGTGATATGACAGTGAGTTTAACCCTTTGCCGCAGCAGGAGGTGCTATGCCGTCTTCGCGGCGGGAGGGCTTAGAAAACGCAGGACGTACAGGTACTCAGGCCATCCCCCTACAGCTAATGATGCGCGTCATCTGCAGGGCGGGCTGAAATCAGCTGCTCGCGTGTCACCTGTACGTCTTACCAGTGTTAACTCCTGCCCAACGGCCTCCTTCCGCCTGTCCTTAAGGAGTTAAAAGAATTCTAAACTACCTTCTGGTGATGTCCTTTGCATACATCCCAAACAATGCAATCCTTACGAGTGAAGGTTTCTGGACCTCTGACCCATTCATTCCATTTAATGCCCCACGCCCCACAGTGAGGAACAAGTGCAGATTACAACACAAAATATCATACAACGGATGCACTCAGTGACACCTATAGAGTAAAATATTTTCTAAATTAAACATTCAAGAGAAAATCTAAGTACATGTAAGATATCGGCAACATAAAATAAACACATTGATAACGTTTGATGTTTTTGTTGGTAGTGTCCATTTTTACCAATATCAGCATTATATACAGTGTGTAGCGTTAAACAATCCCAAATAGGGATCAACACCCTCCCACTGTTGCTGTTCATGATTAATGTGTTAAATCTCTGAAACAGATCAGAAATATACTGTGGTATAGTACAAGGAACTCTTCTTGTGAAAGCACAAACAAAAACAATAAGAAATAATTTCACAAAAAAAGGCCACAATGTCTCGCAACAATGTTCTTCACATGAATGGTAATTTAAATGATAAATACGAGAGACGAGAGAAAGTTTCGTCTAGCAGCCAATAGCATATAAGGTATACATAACTAAGGGATAGTTATGTTTCTAATTCTGTACCCATATCTAATACCAATGAACTACCACTCAGAGTAGATGGAAGCAAGTCCTACGCAAGAGTTTTCCCCTGTTTCTTATGAGCAATGATTAAATAATTATCATTTTTTCTTTTTTTCAAAGATCGTTTGTAAACGTTTGTCATAAAATACCTATGGGAAATAAAAATAGGTATGCAAGTGGAGATTTACATGCTAATTTTCATTTCTCATTGAATTTCAATGTATACATGTTTCTGGTAATGACGATTGTAAAAGAAAATTTTTATTAAAGTTTGGAATCGAATGAATAAAACCCATTTTGTAAAGTTTATAGTTTGTGCTTTCAAAACATTTGCCACATTCTTTAAACACATTATAAAGAGTTTCCTGGTTTGAAGTTATTGTTGCAAAAATATATATGTTATAGTTGTATAAGGCTGGGGTCAGACGAGCGTAGTGTTCACGTCCGTGATTGCGCCTAAAAGTACGTCCGTGATAGCATGACAGAAAGCCCATTGGAGCCTGTTACACAAAGTACGTCCGCACTGAACTGCGGACGCACCACGGCCGCGGCAAACGGACGCAAGGCAGGCAAGAACGTACAACCACTAGAACGGCCGCACAAAGTGCGCTGCGTCCGCAACGTCCGCATAGCTTTGTGTGTGAGTGATGGAACGTGGTCAGACGGATTGCATTTATACGTCCAGCATTTTTCACGTACAAAATGGTTTTGCTTTTTAATTTATTTTCCCTCCTACAACCGTCAAAATATACATCAGTAAATAAACGGACTGTGTGGCCACTACTGTGTTTTCCGTACTGACGTACGTCCGTGTGCACGGACGTACAGTCCGTAGAAATCACGCTCGTCTGACCCTAGCCTAAATGTACATATTGTATGAGACTGTGGATGGATCATGCCTTCAATAATACGAAAATATATTAGATTCACCTAATATCCAAATGATTTGAGGACGTTGTATTAGTCAGGAGTCAATTACATGAAACAAGTATGTTAGAATGAATGTTACTATCTTAGATTAGGTGAATCACTTATCAGTTCACATTGGTACTGCTGCATGAACCTCGTGAACCCTTGGCTCAAAGCTCCATTCTAGAGTCGGAACCTGAGTCTAAGAAAGCCCATGAGGGACAACTATATTGACGGGGTGACTGCCCAAGCTATGCAGCTAAACTGTTATAATTTAATAAGAGGCCTGTCTTTTGATCTCAAGCACTTGTGTTGTCTAAGATTAGCAGTTTAAATATAACTTATTTTCCTTGGTTGTCTCATTAAAGGGACATTCTAACCACCAAGACCAAATTAATCTAGTTAATTGAGCACAGTGCCCTAGGAGCTCCCTCCTTTACTTCCCAGGTTAGGTGTCCTGGTGGTATTTGACAGCCTTTCAAAGTGGATGGCTTCTCTCTGCCCATAAGGCTAAAGTGACACTAACTTATTGTTTATTTTATGTTGCTGATTTCTTACATGTACTTTGTTTTTCTCTTGTTTAGTTAAGAAAATATTTTACTCTATATGTGTCACTGAGTGCATCTACTTTGTGATCTTTTCTGTTGTAAACTGCACACACCACTGTATCTTTACCTTACTTGATCCTCACTGTGTGGCATTGGCAATATAATGGAGTTTATAGGTCAATCACTGTCTCAAATCATTGTATTGTGTCGGCTGTATTCAAAGGACAACATATTCGTTTACAAGACTATGAAGATAATTAACATTGCAGATGGGCATTACATCGACTTCCGAAAGAGGGAATGTATGGTTACCCAATCCGTTATAGTTACACAGCAATGCTTTGTGGAAATACGACAAAAATGCAATATATGGTTCTTTAACATGATGCCATTATGCAAAATAATAAATGTGGCAGACATACCGTAAAAATAAACAACAAAACAAAACACAGAAATCGGTTTCCTCGGGTGGAGTGTTTAAACATTTCTACCAGTGTCA
The DNA here is from genome assembly GCA_009667805.1 of Leptobrachium leishanense. Classification (NCBI taxonomy): domain Eukaryota; kingdom Metazoa; phylum Chordata; class Amphibia; order Anura; family Megophryidae; genus Leptobrachium; species Leptobrachium leishanense. The sequence goes on from RXON01005299.1 coordinate 41,258, forward strand.
TTCTAAAATGTAAGCCTGTGATAATCAACTGCAGACCTCCAGCTGTAATGGCCTAAGACTATCAAAGACCTCTGCCAACCATTTATTCCTTTTGTTCCTTATGTAGCTCAAAGCTAGCTCTATCAAGCATGTCACATGATTTCCGTATATTCTTTGTTAAAGATGTTTATATTGCGCGCTCTGTTTTTGACATTTGAATGTATAATTATATACATTTCTCTTTTATTATATGTATGAAAATGTACATATGCTACTTTCCTGCAGCATCATGCTCTGAGTAATTCTGAAATCTTAATCTGTATATTATCAAGATTGGTGGGTGCTTCTAGGAAAAGTCTCTTTATCGCTCGGGACTCGCCCACGCCCGCTCCCCAGGTGTTACAAAAACACGACAATAAAACACTAAACACACACCTTCCCTCCCTGACCTGTGTCCCTTCGCACCTATCCGTCCCGGCACCAATGTAATTGTCTGTTTAACCTCATAAAACTCTGAGTAAACTCTTACTTTTATGTGTTTATGTAGTCCGGGGTTATGGGTGTTAGGAGGAACGAAAACGAGAAGAGAGAGGGGGAGAGGAGATAAGGCACCCCATTATAAGAGGAGCCTTATCTATTTACTTAGACCCTATTTCGAGTCAGAGCCTTGAAGGGATCCCTCTCCCATTCTGGGCTTATCACTGGTAATTGGGAGCTGGGTGTATAGGAGATAGTGTGTTTGCAGGGATGGGCCTGTACAGTTTCCATAGTGATATCTGTGTTTAGTACGGCTGACAAGGCGCCGGTCTGTCTGTCAGGTGTTATTTTAGTGACACAGGATGGCACGTTTGTCACAAGACATAAGGCAATGGCAGTACGTGAGGTGATCGTGTCACGTGCCGTCCATCTTGTTACTGTACCCAATATATCCCCTGACCCAATGATTTTAAACATAAAAACTGACTCCTGCAAATCATTTATGATTTATAATAACACATAAGAAAACCTACTAAACCTTTAAAAGGAACCATGCAGCAGCTTTAATCATGATTATATATATATATATATATATCTCACGAATATAGCAGTACATGGTGATACCTTTTTTATTGGACTAACGTTACATTTAAAAGACAAGCTTTCGAGAGGATTCCTCTCTTCTTCAGGTCTGGAAGCTATACTGATCAGTTCCTAGAATTGAACATTAAGACATTAAGGGTCACATGGGTGGGGGGTTTAGATGTCGTAAAATATATATATATATATGTTTATTATTGCAGAAGCCACTTGCACATCACAGCAATTCAAAGAACTGCATCCCAGAGCTCCTATGCTACATTCCCCATATGCAGCAAGGAATTCTGGGTAGGACATGCAAATGACATCTGTCTCACTTTTGCGCATCCTGGGTCTATTTTTACACAGAACCCTTAAGTCAGTGCCATGCCATGCCATGCCATGCCATGCCATGCCATGCTAGGTGGCTTTTTTTTTTTTGCAGAGATCAGATTTATGCAACTGGTCAAAGCCACTCCTAGGACAGCGCTGTTTCAGGTTTATTGGTGCTAAAAAAAAAAAGCCATCTAGTATGGCATGGCATTGATTTAAGGGTTCTGTGTAAAACCAGACCCAGAATGCATAAAGTGAGACAGATGTCATTTGCATGTCCTACCCAGAATTCCTTGCTGCATATGGGGAATGTAGTACAGGAGCTCTGGGATGCAATTCTTTGAATTGCTGTGATGTGCAAGTGGCTTCTGCAATAATAAACATAACTAATTATAACGCGGAGGCTTTTTATCTCACTTTTTGTCCTCCACCACAAACCTTGTAAGTACTATATATGTGTGTATATATATATATATATATTATCCATATATCCATGGCAGGTGGATGAATATAGTGAAAGCTTTAATATGTGTCTATGGAGTACAAGGAGTCCCTGGCACACTCTCTTCAGCAAACCATCAGGGTTATTCAAAGAGATCCGAATTGCTGGCGAAAGGTAAACGAATGCTGAAGTTCAGCGTACTACCTTTCCTGGCCATTCGGCTATTCAGAGAGCAGGCAGTTCGACAAATGTTGGTGAATTGCCTGCACATACGGTGCCTATTCGTTGCCTGTTCAAGGGCAGTGAAATCCCCATAGAGAAGCAATGCTTTGTCTATTCAGAGAACACAAAACAGCTGAGAAAGGTTGCCGAAATGCATTGCCATTCGGTGGTTTCATTCGGCAGGTTTATTCAGGAGGATCTCATAGGCTTCAATGTTAAAAGTATTCCCGTTTTAATCCAATATCTAATAAACCGTTGATTATAATATTCTGCAGTAAAATGTTTCTTTAGTTTTAGATTTTTTTAGGATCTTTTAGGCATTTTTCGGGGTTTTGTTTGCGAAAATGTTTTTCCCGTTTTATTTTTAATCGTTTTTTCTTTTTTCTGTAACAGCCTTATTTATTATCATTCATTCGATCTTATATGTAAATTTCAGACATTTTCGTTCAGTAGTTTCTTTGCAAACAGCGTTTCACTTTTCTAACATTCAAGCAAACTGGTTTTTTTTTTCACTCTATTCGTCTGCGGTGTCGGCTTTTTCCGCCAGCTGCTCTGCGCTGTGATTGGCGGCTGCTCGGGTTTCTCCAGCATGTTTGGCGGGGTTAACCCAGATGTTTTTGTGGGTTTCGGTGTGCATTCGCCGGGTTTTGTGGTGAGTGTTCGTCGGGTTTGCGGCGACTTTTCCCTGCACTTCGACGGCCCTCTGGTGCTTGCTGAATACACCGCAGGGTCACCGAAATGGGATCGCCAAATCGCACCGAATTGAAGAGAATGAAAAGTCACCAAACGTGCGGTGACTTTTCGATTCTCTTTGAATAACCCTGCATATCTCCCATTTTGTTGCATGCTGTTTACAACATTTGTCTCAGATATTGCAAGAATAAGTGTACATTTTCAATACTTTTTATAATTTGCCTGAAACAACTGAATTAAAAAAAGCATGTTTTTCAAATAGTCTCTTTTTTATCTTTGTACCTTACAGGTTTTATCAAAGCGTGAGGGCAACCCTGCCTGGATTCCCAACATGACCGCCTGTCATCACAGCCCATCTCCCATAGATTGATTGACTTTTTTTCTCTCTTATCTGTACCTGATAAGAATGGAGAGTATTGATCCAAATTATTCTGAAGTGTGCTTCTAAAGATAATTCCTGTCAAATGTGGCTGTGTACCATGTTGTCAGGGCAAACTAAACTATGGAGTCCAGGATGTAGGTGATTGCTCACAGACGGTTGAATCTGTACTGCCCGTGATGACCAGATGTTAGTCTCAGCAAAGTGGCAAATTAAAGTATGCATTAAAAATGGGTAGTCCAGAGATGTGATCAGCAGAGATGTGCACAGCCAAAAAGCTTGATTTGGTTTGGATTTGTAAATATTTTGGATTCAGAAAAGCCATTTTTCGACCGATTTTTAACCCTTTCGCTGCTGAGGCTTTTCACACCTCTGTGCTGAGGTCATTTTTACCGCTTTCGCTCATCATGTTTAAACGCGTTTTGTAGCCATATTTTGATATATGACCCAGACATGTTATATATCGTTCTTTCCGGCAGACTCCACAGATTCATAATATGTCATTATTATATGAATACGTCATGTCCTGTCTGTATATTATAACAAAAAATGCAATAAAATTTGAATTTTCAATAATTTATTATGTGAAAAGTGTTTTTTCACATTTTAACATGCGATCGTTTGCGGTTATATTTTGTATGGGGTGTGCTTGTTAAAAAAATTAGAAATGGGGTCTCATTACATTTTTTTGTTGGGGAAAATGTCGCTATTTTTAACAAACGCACCGCATACAAAAATCATTAGTGCAGCATTATTGTTCACATTATAATTGAAATGGGAACAATATTGCTGCATTAACAAAACAAAAACAAAAAAAACTTGTTTATTTTTTTTATAGAATTTTTTTAAATATTTTTTAATTTTGATTTTTAATCTTTATTTTTTTTAAAAAACATTTTTCATGGTCATGTTTGATATCGTTGGAAAGGCCATGCTCTGGCCGATCCAACGATATCACACATTAACCCCTAGCTGCCACGGATTGGGAGATAGGGGGTTCATTGGAACCCCCTATCTCTACCATTGCTGGCAGCTAGGGGTTAACTCCAGGACTGGCGTCATCGTGCTATGCACGATGACACCAGTCCTCAGGGGGAGTTCCCGGAGGCTTGGCCGACATCCAAGATGTCAGCCAGCTCCAGGAGAGGATCACGATCCGGCGCTTTTCAGCACCGATTCGTGATCCGGCTCCCCAGGGGTTAATGACAGCCACCGTTTGGAAGGGCAGGCTGTGCCCTTCCAAACAGTGCCTGGATTAACCCTCTGCACCCCGGCGATCGGGAGGGAGAGAGGTCCGAAGGACCTCCCCCCTCCCTTTCAGGCGCCTTCTCCGCACATGAGGGGGGGGCGCCTGAATTAGATGTCATCGTGCCGCAGCAATGACATCTAATTGCTCCGCCGGCGTCCCGAGTGCTGGGCTGACATCCAAGATGTCAGCCCGCACCGGGGGGCGCAGCAGTCTGCCAGAATCCGGCGGATTGCTGCCTCCTGTGCATGGACGCGCTCAGCGCGTCCATAGCACAGGAGAACCACTTGGCTGGACGCGCTGAGCGCGTCCATAGCAGCCAAGTGGTTAAAATATCGTATATCAGATCAGGTTGAAATATTCAACAGACTCGTGAAACCACGCTACTGACATATTTTTTCCCCTATACCTCCCTCTATACCTCATCCCCGCTATACCTCCTCTTTGCTTCTTATATATCCCACCTCTATACTACCCTCTATAGTCCACTCCATACCAACATGTAAGATGTTAGATCGAGTTAGAATTACTATTTCTGCTAATTTTATATTTGGGGATAGCATTATTTAGTGCAGGTAGGACTCCATCCAAGTCCCACTGGAAGCATATGGGGTTTAGTTTACTTTCTTGACCATGACTGTAGCATCTCACCAGCTGTACCCAGGATACTAAGGGTACAGGCCAGATGCAGGAACCAAAGGGAGGAAAGGAGACAGCATTGTTGTTTGCAAAAAGGTGCACTGATCCCACCTACATTAGTTTACAGCATGAGCATACAGAGTAAGGCTGACGTGCCTGCTGGCGTCCGTCGTAGCATTGAGGCGCTGCGACGGGGCCAGGCTCACGCTGTTGCATGCCGTGCTGTGTCCGTGCAGCAGCCCTTACGTCAAAGCATTAGGACGCGTGTTGACAGAGCTGCAAAGTGTGATCCTCTATAGGAGGATCGAGCCTTGCAGCGCTGAGTGCACTGAGTGCGCTCAGCGAGGTGGCCAGATGGGCGTCGAGTGGAAGGAACGTCCACTCTCGCAGACGTTCTTTCCATTCTTCAAATACGGTCATCTGACGCCAGCCTAAACGTTTCATGTCAAGAACCTTTCATCAGTGCATTGCACTGTGTCCCCCATGAGGATCATTCGACATGGCATCCAAGTCTAGCGCCTACCTATTTATTTATTTATAAAGTATTTTACCAAGAAGGATACATTGAGATTTCTCTGGTTTTCAAGTATGTCCTGGGTTCAAGAACATTGAATTGTTACAGAAATACAAAGTAATAAAATGGAAGATATAAAAAAAAAAAAACAAATATACAGATTAACAGAAAATAAATATGTAGGAAATAAAGTCATTATGTTACATGTTTACAGGTGCATTCTGTATCGAGGTATGTTAATAGGGAGCTCTTAAGTGACTTTAGACGGAGGGGGAAGATTAGGTGACGTCTGGGAGGCTATTCCATAATTGTGGTGCTCTGTAGGAAAATGAGGATCGAGACACTTTCTTTTTGTATTGTAATATGGTATTGCATGTAAGATGCAGGTCCTTTTGGGGGGTTTCTCCTTTGGGTCCTGGATAGATCCCACTGGGGTCTGTCCCCACTGTCTGTAAGTTCTTTGTGAATGGGTTACTGGGATAGATGCTCCCCATTGGTCTACGGAAGGCATGGAGAGGTGGAGACAGAGAAGGGGACATGTTGGAGCTGCCCCATGGCTCTCTATTTAACCCTTTCGCTGCCAAACCATTTCACGCCTGTGTGCTGAGCTCATTTTTACCGGTTTCGCTCATCATGTTTAAACATGTTTTGAAGCCTTATTTTACTATATGACCCGGACACATTATATTTCGTTCTTTCCGACAGACTCAGCAGACTCATAATATATCATTATTATATGTATAATTAGTGCAGCATCATTGTTCACATTATAATTGAAATGGGAACAATATTGCTGCAATAACAAAACAAAACAAATTTTTTTTTATTTTTTTATTTTTTATTAAATATTTTTTTATTTTCATTTTTTTGCCCTTAACTTATAACATGGTTTGGTATCGGTGTGAAGGCCATGCTCTGGCCGATCCAACGATACAAACATTAGCCCCTAGTTGCCATGGATCGGGAGATTGGAACCTCCATCTCCACCATTGGTGGCAGCTAGGGGTTAACTCCAGAACTGACATCATCGTGCTATGCACAATGACGCCAGTCATCAGGGGGAGATCCCGGAAGCTTGGCCGACATCCAAGATGTCGGCCAGCTCTGGGAGAGGATCGCGATCTGGCGCTTTTTGGTGCCGAATCGCGATCCAGCCCCCAAGGGGTTAAAGCCAGCCACTGTTTGGAAGGGCAGGCTGTGCCCGCACCGGGGGTGTGCAGCAATCGGCCGGAATGCCGGACGATTGCTGCCTCCTGTGCTAGGACACACTCAGCGCGTCCATAGCACAGGAGAACCACTTGGCTGGACGCACTGAGCGTGTCCTTAGCGGCCAAGTAGTTAAACTAATAATCTGGGGTGAAGACGTTCGATAATTGTTCTCCCTTTGTATCTAGCCAGTGCTGTTCACATTGTCTACCCAGTTACTCAACCTCAACCAATTACTGTCTGGACTGACCTTTGACTTGCCTGTCCTCCCCTTTGGATTACGATTTGCTAGCTTGTTTTTGGACTTCCATTCCCATCATCCACTCACCAGGCACAGGCTACTAACAGAAGAAATAATGGTATAAATCTTTATAAAGCCTGATGGAAGGTTTGATGTTTCAGGAACAAACGGATATGGCGAGAGACAGATATT
>RXON01005300.1:0-34883 GCA_009667805.1 Leptobrachium leishanense
GTTACAGGTTGCCAGATCGGCCATGTTTTTCTGGACACAGATTACGATTTCATGCAGGACACGAGCACAGGAAAGTGCTCGTGGCTTGAGCATAGCGATACCGTCTTCTGTACTCACATCATTTTTTTAACAGCGCTTAGGGTTAATAACCTCATAAAGAATCTTTATTCGGTTAAAAAAAAATTAAATCTTGAAAGGGTTAAGAGTTGTTGGATTCTTGGAAGGGTTAAAATCTGTTAAAATTTAAATAAATAAAAATAAAAGGATTCAGCACCACAGGTCAATTGACAGCGAAATCCTGTGTTACAGTGCAGTTCGGCGGCAGCAAAATTGTCCCATAGAGAACCATTGAAATTAATGATTCCTATGTACCAATCGCTGACGTGCACTGAAGTAAGCCGAAACGGTAATTAATAACCCTAGCTGTGTTAACCCTCATTTACCCCTAATCTAACACTAATTAAACAGCTTCTTTTTTTTTTTTAAGCCATCAGAATCGATCCGAATTGAAACGGATTGATCCGAAGTAGCGTAACGAACCGAAACGATATGTGAACGAATTCCGTTTTGGATAAAAGAAAATTCGGCTGAGACTATAATTTTTTTGGACATACACACCTCTGATCGCTATCGGATGGCTTGCGATCAAAGCATTAGTTGTCTTGGGTTGAGTAAGTTTCTTTATTACATTTCATTCCACTGCGCGGTATCTTTAGGAAATAACAGCCTTTCGGAGGTGCGTGTCTTTCCATGCGAGAGTGGACAGTCTGACCATGTATCTCTTACATCCTGTGCTTCAGCTTTACTATGTGAGGGCAGGATGTGGCTGAAGGGGGGAAACGTTCACGTATGATCCAAAGCATCGTGTTAAGATGGGCTGTTATGTTTAAATGTGCTGCTTGTGGTTCTATTATGTCATTTAGACAATGGAAATTCTATACAAATCTTCCTAAACTTACCTATATGTTACATTATTACCAGATAATCTGGAAGCACCACTGGACTGGAGGTAATCCAGAAATTATAATGAGACCAAGGTCCTTAGAAGATGCATATGCCACCACTTCCTGTAATCCCTCTATACAAGAAAATGTCATCTTCATTAAAGGAATAAATTAAAAGTGCTGCTGCCCCCCCCCCCCATAGTGCTATAAAACCAGACCAATCACCTTGACACAAATCAACCAAAGAAAGGGGAAAAAAGGGAAACAATTCACACATGTACCAATAAATAACATATATATATGAGAAACTAATCCAATGGGGACAGCATGGAGGTTAGTATAACCATGGACCTCACACTCCCATGCTGTCTAAATAAGGGCTGTCAAACTCGCACCCCTCCCCCAGATGTTGATGCCTACAATTCCCAGAATTCTTTCAATCCAATAGATGGCCAGGGAGTCATGGGAGTTGTTGTTCTAAGGGGCCGGGGTTTGACAGCCCTGCTCCAAATCTTCACAAGGGCAGTTCAACGTATAAGTCAGTTTTACCCGCAGAGACAGATACATTGTATGGAGAGACAGCACTGTTGCCCTGTCCCAGGGGGAAGTCCCAGAGGGAATGATTATATCCAAGATGTCAGCACACTGTGGATGTAGCCCGGGATTGGTGCCGAATCATTGTGAGCCACAGGACCTCAACACGCTCAGAGCGTTCTCTGCATCCTAGCAGGAACATGGAGGACACGAACAGCACATCATCCTCAACAACAGGGTTAACTGCCCTATATTGCTATTCATGGGGTGTGAGAATGAGAGCATTAGAATGACAGTTTGTAGCACAAACTGGAGGGAACCATGAATGCCAACATGTACTGTGACATACTGAAGCAGAGCATGATCCCCTCCATTTGGAAACTGGGCCGCAGGGCAGTATTCTAACATGATAACGCCCCCAAACACATCTCCAAGATGACCGCTGCCTCGCTAAAGAAGCTGAGGGTAAAGGTGATGGAATGGCCAAGCATGTCTCCAGAACAAAACCCTATTGAGCATCTGTGGGGCATCCTCAAATGGAAGGTGGAGGAGCGCAAGGTCTCTAACATCCACCAGCTCCATGATGTCGTCTTGGAGGAGTGGAAGAGGACTCTCAGTGGCAACCTGTGAATCTCTGGTGAACTCCATGTCCAAGAGGGTTAAGGCAGGGCTGGAAAATAATGGTGGCCACCCAAAATATTGACACTTTGGGCAAAGCCGTGTAGAGAGAATGTGGAGACACAGGTTCGATCCCGGCAATAGCACCACTCCAGTAAGTGTTCTTGGGCAAGACACCTAACGGTACATACTCGCCACCCAGGACATACTTCAAAACGAGAAAAATCTCAATGTATCCTTCCTGGTAAAATATGTTCTCAAACTTGGACATGTTCACTTATTTATTATTATTCTTTATTTATAAAGCGCCAGCATATTCCGCAGCGCTGTACAATAAGCACAGTATAGACAGGGTTACAATACATTGAACAACATTTGACAAACAGTACAGGAGGAGATGAGGGCCCTATTCCCGTAGGAACTCACAATCTGGGAGGGTTGGGGTTGGAAACAGGAGGAGAGGACTGTAAGGTGAGAGTGATTGATGGTTGCGTCAGTGAGTTGGGTGGTAGGCTTCCCTAAATAGGAACGTTTTAAGGGAGCGTTTGAAGGAAGAGAAGTTAGGGGAAAGTCTGACAGTACGAGGGAGAGCGTTCCAGAGAGTGGGGGCTGCGCGTGAGAAATCCTGCAGTCTATCATGGGAAGAGGTGATGCGGGGAGAAGCTAGGCGCAGGTCACTGTTTGACCTTAGGGAGCGGGCTGGAGTGTATTTGGTGATTAGTGAGGACAGGTAGTGGGGAGCTGAGTTAGTGAGGGTTTTGTAGGTAAGGATAAGGATTTTGAACTTAATTCTGCAGTGGATGGGGAGCCAGTGAAGGGACTCGCAGAGGGGAGCGGCAGAGACAGAGCGGCGGGTGAGGTGAATTAGCCTGGCGGAGGCGTTCAGGATGGATTGTAGGGGGAGAGGCGGGACAGAGGGAGGCCAGATAAGAGATTATTGCAATAGTCGAGTCGGGAGATTACCAGGGCGTGTATGAGTTGTTTTGTGGTGACAGCGGTAAGAAATGGCCGAATTCTGGAAATATTACGCAGTTGGTATCGGCAGGAGGAGGAAAGGGACTTGATGTGGGGGATGAAGGAAAGAGCAGAGTCAAGTGTAACTCCAAGGCAGCGAACTTGGTTTGATGGGGAGATGGTGATACCCTCCACCGTGATAGAGAAGTCAGGAGGTGGGGAGGCATTGGAGGGAGGAATAAGTAGGAGTTCAGTCTTTGACATGTTGATCTTTAGGTGGTGGGAGGCCATCCAGGAGGAGATGCCAGATAAACAGTCACTGACTTTTGAGAGGACAGGGGGAGAGAGATCAGGGGTAGAGAGGTAGATCTGAGTGTCATCAGCGTAGAGGTGGTAATTAAAGCCAAAGCTGTTGATGATTTTGCCCAGGGAGGAGGTGTAGATGGAAAAGAGCAGAGGACCAAGGACAGAGCCTTGAGGTACACCCACAGATAGAGGCAATGAGGAGGAGGAGTTACCAGCAAAGGACACACAGAAGGACCTGTTGGATAAATAGGAGTCAACCCAAGCAAGTGCAGTGTCACCGAGACCCAGAGAGTTGAGGGTCTGTAGAAGGAGGGGGTGGTCAACAGTGTCAAAAGCAGCCGAGAGGTCAAGCAGGATGAGAATAGAATAGTGGCCGTGTTTTTTAGCAGTTAGGAGGTCGTTGGTGACTTGGTGAGGGCAGTTTCAGTTGAGTGTAGGGGACGGAAGCCAGATTGCAGGGGGTCAAGTAGGGAATTGGAGGACAGGAAGAGGGAGAGGCGGTTGAAGACTAGTTTTTCTAAGAGCTTTGATGTGAAGGGAAGCAGGGATACAGGGCGGTAGTTGGATGGAGAGTTGGGATCTAGGGATGGTTTCTTTAGTAAAGGGGTAACTAGCGTGTGTTTGAAGGCGGATGGAAAGGAGCCAGTGGAGAGAGATAGGTTGAAGATGTGTGTGAGAGCAGGGGTGAGGGAGGAGGAGAGGGGAGGAATTAGATGTGAGGGAATGGGGTCGAGCGGGCACGTGGTGAGATGTGAGGAGGACAATAAGGAATTGACTTCCTCCTCAGTGGCTGGGAGGAAGCGGCAGAGGGTGGCAGAGGGGACCTGTGGGAGTGGAGGTGGCAGATAACTATCTTGTGTTGGGATGTTGCTTCTGATAGAGTTTTACTGAGGAAGTAGTCTGCCAGGTCTTGAGCGCTGAAGGCAGCTGTGGGGGGAGGTGCAGGTGGGTAGAGGAGGGTGTTGAAGGTGGACCAGAGCCGTTTAGGGTTGGAGGACAGCGTAGATATAAGAGATGAGAAGAAGGATTGTTTGGCCAAGTGGAGGGCAGAGGTGTATGACCGGAGAATAAACTTGAAGTGAACAAAATCAGCTTCAGAGCGGGATTTCCTCCAGGCACGCTCTGCGGTGCGGGAGCATCTTAGCAGGTAGTGAGTCTGGAGGGTGTGCCAGGGCTGAAGCTGGCGGCGTGGGGCCTTACAGAGTCGAAGAGGAGCAAGAGTGTCTAGAGCAGAGATAAGCGTAGTGTTGTAGTGATTAGTGGCAGCATCAGGGCAGGTGAAGGATGAGGTATGAGGGAGGTGGTGAAGTAGGTTGGAGAATTGATGGGGGTCCACAGCATGTAGATTTCTGCGAGTGTGTGTGCGGGGTGGGGGAGCAGGGTGTTTAGGAAGTCCAGATAGGTTGAAAGAGAGAAGGTGGTGGTCAGAAATGGGGAAAGGGCGACATTTGAACTCAGAAATGGAGCAGAGGTTGGAAAAGAGAAAGGTCAATAGCGTGACCATCGCGGTGGGTAGGGAGGAGGGAGGATTGTGTGAGTCCAAGGGAGGACGTGAGTGAAAGAAGTTTGGAGGCAGCAGGGGCGGAAGGATCGTCAATGGGAATGTTGAAGTCCCCGAGAATTAGGCATGGAAGGTTAGAAGACAGGAAGTGAGAAAGCCAGGTAGCAAAGTGGTCAAAGAACTGGGAGGTTGGTCCCGGTGGGCGGTAGATGACTGCCACCCTGAGAGCCAGAGGAGAGAACAGGCGGATGCAGTGTGTCTCGAAGGAGGAGAAGGAGAGGGATGGGGTGGAGGGAGATGCTGGTAGGTGCAGGTGGGAGAGCGCAGGATTCCGACCCGCCACCATTTCTCTCACCCGGTCTGGGGGTATGGCTCAAGTGTAGACCGCCATGTGAGAGAGCAGCAACGGAGGCCGTGTCAGAGGGAGTTAGCCAGGTTTCAGTTAAAGCTAGGAGGTTGAAGGAGTTTGAAAGGAAGAGGTCATGGATTGCTGTGAGTTTGTGGCACACAGAGCGAGCGTTCCAGAGGGCGCAGGAGAAAGAGGACAGGCGCTGTGGGATTACGGGAATGAGGTTGCTGGGCTTGCAGGGAGGTGATTTATGTGCGATGGAGATAGGATGAGAGGGAAGTATTGGATGTGTTGTGGGGCCAGGGTTAGGGGATATGTCACCTGAATAGAGTAACAGCAGGAGGGTGAGAAAGAGAAGGTGGGAATGGGATTTGTAGGAGTGGGAGTGATTGGCAGCACGAGAGTTAGAGGGAGACCTTAGGCGTGTAGTCACTTTTGTTGCCAGTGGTTTAGATATTAATGGCTGTTACACAAGCTGTACATTCACTACTTTACATTGTAACAAAGTGTCATTTCTTCAGTGCTGTCACATGAAAAGATATAATAAAATATTTACAAAAATGTGAAGGGTGTGCTCACTTCTGTCAGATACTGTGTGTATATCTGAGCAACGGCACACCAGGGGTCTTGAGAAGAGTAGTCAGGGTCACAGCAATAGGTCAGGGCAGGCAGCAGTGGAGCAAGCGAGTGGGGAAGCCAAGGTCGGTACACAGGAGACAATAATGAATGGGCAACTGGAAACTAGGCAACCAACAAAGATACAGAATGCTATACTAGAGCGTCTGTTCATTGCGAGAGCTTGGTTTATATGAACCTGGGACATAGACTCCGCCCCACACGATGAACAGGCTGCCGACATCATTGTCGGGTGCCCAGAGGAAGCAGGAGGGGAAAGGGGACTTTGAGCGGTGCGCTCGTCTCTAGAGGGATGAAGGAGTCCGCGGTCAGAGAGGACAGAGCAGTGCGCGGTTCCACCGAGCGGACCGCGATGGCACTGAGGTACACCGAGATGGCATGCAGGTAAGCGGCCACAGGCAGGTAAGTGGCCACAGTCACACTGCTCTGAGCTCCCTTTCCCTCTACTTAGGGGGCTCATAGGGCTGATTCAGCCATCCAAATGCAGGGGCTTAGCCTCGCCCAAACCCTCAGCTCTTGGAGAGCTCAGGTTTCCTGGACTTTGAGTATTTCCTGTACCAGCTCCTCCAACCAATGGGATCAAAGCCGTCCTGTACATGTGAGATGGGCTAATCTCCTGGAATTTCCTGTATCATGACTTCAGTAGATCATTTTGTTATTTGAGCTAGGAAATATAATTCCCTGGGTCTCTGATTGTATTTCTTCGGTTCGGAGATACTGTTTCAGCTTTAAATCCCTGTTTTAGAACATTGCGCTATAACCACTTTATGAAACTGAAGTTGATATGGTGTAGAAAGTGTGTCTTAATGAAGCCAAGAGAAATCAGAGCTGACAGAAGCAGATATCAAAAGAAGACCTCTTTGGTTAGGGACAAAGTAAATCACTGTAAATGTGTCTAGTGTTTGTAGCGCTCACTCCCGGAGGAGCCGCTGAAAATTGAACCACGGGTCAGTCTCCCCGCACTAGGGAATAAATATACTCCAACACCGCTGTGAGTTTTTATAATTTAAATAGTTTACTAAATAATAAGCAGATGTTAAGACACGGTATTCACAGATATATTACAGTATTTTCGTATCGCGGTAAAACGCGTAGCGGGAAAAGAACCGAAACACGAGGCTTCGTATTTCGGAAAAGAAAATATTCGTAACCGAACAGAAAAGAAATACAATTGCACGAATATTCGAAAAAGGAAACACGTAGCAGAACTCAAGAATACAATCTCTTCGTATTACGTTAAACGCGCAGCGGAAAAGGGAAAAATATATTCGGAACGTATCTTTAACCCCTGTTCCGATTCGTAACAAAAAGGGAGTCCTGCACAGGTTAAGTCCCGGAATGTAAAAGGTGTGTGTGTGTGTATGGTACCCGGGTACTGTTCAACTGGCCAGTGAATTTACTTTAGGAATGTCTTCGACTAGTCAGTTGGGGCCCTGTGGACTTTAAAGAGAAAAACAGCAGCGCGTCCTTTATTTACAATACGGCCTTGGAGGCCTCTCACCCATCCGACGGTTGCTTTAGGCTCCGCTGACCCAGGACGTCTCTCCGCTCGATCTTGACTGGGAATACTAGCGGCCGGATCCGTTGTCTGACTCTCTGCCGCTGGTCCACGACTTGTCCAACTCACCGCCTGCTCTCCGCATCCGATCAACTCGCGGTGACTCCTTACTCGAGGTCTTCGGTGTCTGTGTTCTGCAGCAATCTCTGGAACCTGCAAGTCTTCTCCTCTGTAAGCTGAATGTCCTGATCAAAGAAACTGACAGGTATATTCAGGCTCTGGCCTAGGCCCTCTCACGATCTCTGTCACTGCGTCTGCTCTCTTCTCTTCCCTGGCGCGCTCTGGGCTGTTCTCCACGAGGTGGAGGATGTAAGGCTCCAGTCCCCACCCACTTCCTGTATTCTTGCAAAGCATGCCGGGAGTTGTAGTCCCAATGTCCAGTGTCTCTAATCGCGATAGTCTCCATCTTGTGGCCAAAAATAGGTACTGCCACAGCAAGATTTTAACACACCGCTACATGTTATTTTGAAAAAGTTTAGTTTCCGCTCTCTGACTTCACAGCTAGAAAAGTCATCTACAGCGAAAAAAATCCTCATGTCCTCAAGAACAGGAAGGGTCATAAAGCCATACGTGGCTGGTGCTGCTCTAAAACCCGCACTTATATTAGATACAGGTTTCCTGTTTGCATTGACAGTTACTCTCTCAGAAATAAGGATGTGCTGTGCGAGAATAATAATTATTCACCTGCTAATCCTGGTTATCACAGGTAAGGGCTGTTACTTATTACTCATTCTACCTTTTCTATCACTCATATCCTTATATCACCTGATTGTTATCTTATTTAAGCCTTTTTTCAGTTGACAGCACTCTTATAATCTTGAAAGGGGATATTATTTATGATTCAGTCAAATTGTCTTATAGCTACTTAATCGCGTTGCAACTTTGGCCACCTGTTTGAAAAAAGATATATCATGGCACCAGAAAAAGTGCAGAGGCGGCAACTAATTGAATGCTGGGAATGGAAGATTTTAATTATGAGTAAAGGCTAACAAGCTGAATCCTATTTAGTTTAGAAAAGTTGCGCCTTAGAGGGGTCTGACAACTTTATATAAATATATACGGGGCCTTAGAGGGGATCGGATAACTTTATATAAATATATATGGGGCCTTAGAGGGGATCTGATAACTTCAATGGACTCCATGGAGGGGATGCTCCTGGTGGCGCTTAGCGCTGCCGCAAGCATCCTGAGGCTTAGCGCTGTGTTATGGTGCAGGCTGCTGGTTTAGCGCCTGCACTAAAATATCACGCTAAGGAGAAGCTTGCAGGCACAGGTTTTTCTCTTAGCATCTCCATTTTAGCGAAATGATCGTAATATGGCCCTTAGTTGGAACAAAAGGAAAATCAGCCTAAAGCATAGGAACAATGTTTTTATAGTGAGAACAATAAAGCTGTGGAATTCTCTGCCTGTTGAGGTGGTTGGGTCAGAGACTGTACAGACTTTTAAACAGCGACTGAATGACTTCCTGCAGACACAGAATATTAAGGGTTATAATATTTAATATGTGGGTAAAAAGCTTCTTGATCCAAGGAGAAATCTGACGCCATCTGGGGGAAAGAAGGGATTTTATCCTAGTATGTTCCATATTGGCGAGCGCTTCAGCCTGGATTTTGTTTTGGATCAACAGCAGTAGGTGATGTGTGAAAGGCTGAACCCGATGGACGCATGGCTTTTTTCAGCCTATGTAACTATGTAGCTATAATAGCTTGAACAGAGCCAGCGCAAGCATTTTGGGTACTCAGATGAAGACACATTTTGCCCCTATAGTGCATGAGGATAGCCATCCATGTGAAATGCGCGGTTTTGCAGAGTTGTCTGTGTGGCCTGTGAGTTAATGTGACTGCTTGGAATGGGAGTTAGTGTGGCTGAGTGGAATGGGTGTTAGTGTGACTGCTTGGGATGGGAGTTAGTGTGGCTGAGTTGAGTGGAATGGGTGAGTGTGGCTTGGGATGGGTGTTAGTGTGACTGCTTTGGATGGGAATAAGTGTGGCCGAGTAGGATTGTCAATTAATCTTTAATTGCCCAAAGGCGTCCCTCTTCCCTCCAGACCCCCCTTAGAGATCAAGGATGTGCTTCCTGTCTTTGAAGATTTCTTCTAGATCTTGGTGCCCGGCTGGCTTCCAAGGTGTGATTTTCTACGTCAGTGTACAAAAGAAATTCCCTTTTTACAGCTACGTGTTATATCCTCTCCCCAAGGGAGAAAGCTAACCATGTTAATTACATTTCAGCTGTGAACACAGGGATACACTTACCAAATGGCCAGACACAAATATGAATATCGCTCCTCTTAAAGCATTAAAAATCAAAACATATACAAAAAAGAAAAAGCAACCTTTAAAATAGGTATCACTTATATACCTTTTTCAGGATAATAGGTAGATGTTATATAACAATAATTCACCGGTTTCAACACCGCAGGTAGACGCAAAGGAACTCCCTTGAGTGTACCTCAGAAAGAAAAAATACAGTACATAGTATAATATAGTTAACAAATGTCTGCAAACATTTAGATAGGTGAATATACACTCACGCTTTATGAGAGCTGCAAGCCCTCATATGATCGCCTTTCAGGTTTATTCAAAGGGCTGACCTGACTGCCCATAAATTCCTGGTTTCTTTTTGAAGGTCTTTCAGGAAAAATCAAAATATGAAGCTTCACACAGACCGTAGAAATTTTCAGAAGGTATTTATTTTACCAACATGGAAAAAAACGAATAGCTAGACGCGTTTCGCGCAAAGCGCTTCCTCAGTAGCATAAAATGAAAGTATATAATACACATAATGACAGAACATATATATAGGCAACCTTTAATTGATTCAAATCCTTTGTATCGGCCTTTATTTCCGGTTTCCGTTCATTTAGACGTGCTGGGTCATCTTAGCTCTACTTCCGGATTTTCTCTTTCCGGCTGCAAAAAGCGTGAGTGTATATTCACCTGTCTAAATGTTTGCAGACATTTGTTAACTATATTATACTATGTACTGTATTTTTTCTTTCTGAGGTACACTCAAGGGAGTTCCTTTGCGTCTACCTGCGGTGTTGAAACCGGTGAATTATTGTTATATAACATCTACCTATTATCCTGAAAAAGGTATATAAGTGATACCTATTTTAAAGGTTGCTTTTTCTTTTTTGTATATGTTTTGATTTTTAATGCTTTAAGAGGAGCGCTGTTCTTTCTTCCTTTTATCTTTTTTCTGAACTGTTTCTTGTGGTGAAGGAAAGAACTAGTAGCGACCCTATTTTTATTCAGAGCGCCATTTAAGACATCCTATTGTATCTACAAATATGAATATACTCTATATGGAGGAGATATGTATAACCAGGCAGATAGACACATATATACAGGCAGACCCTTATATAGATAGAAATACAGATCTAGTCTGCCACACCTGGGTCACTGTATGGACCTGCCAGCTCTGATCTCCATTTTAACACGCAAATGCGTTACTTTTTCATTCATTCCACCTGTTTTCCTCATTTGTATTTCCACGTATCGCTGAGCCATGCTTCCCAGCTATCCCCTATGATATAAGGGTGTTAGGTTTTATTAATAAACGTAATATATCATAACTAATGTTGCTAGTAAAGCAGGTGGCCAGGAGTTTGAGGACCCTCACTGCCATGGACATCTAGGAGGTTGGTGAGGCAAGTAGACTGGAAAGCCTTTGTTATATTGAATATTTGCCATAAATTGTCTTTTTCTTTTGTTTTTCTTATTACTTCATAGGATCTACAGACAGTGTTTCTATTTCACCTCACCAGGTGAATGTCCATGGACATGAGAAGGGTTCCATCATTCTGTCCACATCTTATACACAGTCTGGTCAGTCAAACTTCATTAAGATAATCTGGGAGCGAGGCACATCCCCATCCATACGTCTTGGTGACTGTACCAAAAATCCAAATGGTATCCATCATTTACCAGCCGATGGCTATCAACGGAGGATGCACATAGTGCCAGATAACGGGTCTTTGATTATCAACCGTCTGGAGAAAAATGATGCCGGGAAATACCTTGTTAAAATAGAAGAGTCTGCAGACTCGGCGTCCGCTGAGTTCGTGGTCACTGTGCAAGAATCTGGTATGTGAGAAGGTGGTGAGGAGCCGCTCATTATCACTGCAGATATTTTTTGGATGGTATTAATTTACAGGGGGACAATGGATATCCAGGGGGTGCAGGGAGGGAATTCTTTACCACATTCTCTCATCATATATTAAATACATTCATAAAACAATGGCAGTAAAACATAGGGATAACTTCTCATCACAGCAAAGGGGACACAATGATACATCTCAAAAACTGTAACACTGTATCTCGAGTGAAGCTCATTATTTGCTCCCCGTAAGAGCCGCCTAATGAAACACCCCAACACCTCTAATATATTTAAATGGCATTATCATTTTAAACTTTACCTAAATCCATTCACATGTTAAAACCTGCATTTGTCTGATTTCTCCCCCGTACCGAGTTCATCCTATTAACCCCTGCGCTAATAAAAGCAGCATTGAGAACCGTTAAAAAGTAATATTTAGCCCATGATACATTCCCTTTTACATCAAGATTGATGTCTGCCCTCTATAGAAACTAAATTCTTATATAGATCTCTCTCCAGTCACCTTGTGTTAATTACTGAAAAGCACCTACAAAGAGCAGCCCCCACTCTCACCATAACAAAAAGCTCAACAAACCTTAATGCTGCATTACAGCAGCCAGGAATTTGGCAAAATACAGTGAGAGCTGTGGGATCAGTCGCTGCTGTACAGGGATACGATTCAGAGTGTTATAATGAGTGCAAATCCCTGTACAATACAGATACAAGGTGTTGCCGTAATTACCATACACAGGCATTATGCAGCACATACAGATACAAGGTGTTGCTGTAATTGCCATACACAGGCATTATGCAGCACAAACAGATACAAGGTGTTTCTGTAATCGCCACACACAGGCATTATGCAGCACATACAGATACAAGCAGGGGTCAAGTCGAGGGGGAACGCGTGGGAACGGAGTTCCTGCACTAATTTTGCAGAGGGAACGGAGTTCCCTTTGGTCCCATACTCTATAAAGCTTGTAGTCAGGTGTTCAATAACATATTTCTCTATTGCTGTAATTGCCATACACAGGCAATTACAGCAACGCAACCATCAATCACTCTCACCTTACAGTCCTCTCCTCCTGTTTCCAACCCCAACCCTCCCAGATTGTGAGTTCCTACGGGAATAGGGCCCTCATCTCCTCCTGTACTGTTTGTCAAATGTTGTTCAATGTATTGTAACCCTGTCTGTACTGTGCTTATTGTACAGCGCTGCGGAATATGCTGGCGCTTTATAAATAATAATAATAATAATAATAATAATATTAAGTCACAATAAATATAGGATTTATCATATATTTTTGCTATATTTCACATATTTATTTATAAAGGATTTTACCAGGAAGGATACATTGCGATTTCTTTCGTTTTCAAGTACGTCCTGGGTTCAAGAACATTGAATTGTTACAGTAGGTACAGAAATACAAAGTAATAAAATGCAAGATATTAAAAACAAAACACAAATATACAGAGTAACAGAAAATAAATATGCCACTATGTTACATGTTTACATGTGCATTCTGTATTGAGGTATGTTAATAGAGATCTCTTAAGGGACTTTAGACTGGGGGAAGATTTGTTGGTGTCTGGGAGGTTATTCCATATTTGCTGTGCTCTGTAGGAAAATGAGGATTGAGCCATTTTCTTTTTGTATTGTGGTATTGCCAGTAAGGTGCTGGTCCTGGATCGGAGGTTATAGGATGAGGGAACTGCTGAGGGAAGCAGCATATTCAGGTAGGGTGGCAGCTTCCCAGAAAAGCTCTTAAACACCAGGTTTGAAAGGTGAAAGATGCGTCTAGATTCCAGCGACGGCCAGTTTAGCTCTTTTAACATGTCACAAAGGTGGGTCATGTAATTACATTGTATAACTCATTCTGCCGCTTTGTGCTACAATGTAGTAAGTTTATGAAGGTGTGTTTGAGGGGCAGCTGCATATACTACATCTCCGTATTCAATAGCCAGCATAAGCATTTGTTGTACAATCTGCTTTCTTATTGACATATATACATAAATTTATCAGAGCTGAGTGTGTGTTTGTGTTACGTGCGACGTGATAATTGCTTATTGGGAGACAGAAATCCTGGTGAGTTCCCACACTTCTTTTTTTAGGACTCGATCCCTGGATACAAGGTGTTGCTGTAATTGCAATACACAGGCATTATGCAGCACATACAGATACAAGGTGTTGCTGAAAGGCCGGCGTCAGACGAACGAAGTTATCACTTCCGTGTTACCCCACAGTTTAACGTCTGTCGTAGCATAGAATCATGAGCAATAGAGACCCACACACAAGGTACGTGCGCACCGAACTGCGCACGCACAACGCACGTGGCAGATGGACGCAAGTTAGGTAAGAACGTAAAACCGCTAGATGGATGCGAAGAGTGCGCCACGTCCGCGTAGCGTTCTGTGCGAGTGATGAGATGTCAGACGCAGCACATTTGCGATGTCCAGCACCAGGGGCTACGCAATGGCTCAAACAAAAAGATGCCATACTGTGCTTGAGCTGGTTTGTTTAGGGGACAGGAGCCACACCGGGCCATAAATTCTGTCAGCTCTGCAGGGGCAGGTGCAGAGATGGTTAACACCACGCCAGCTTCAGCTGGGAATGGTCGTCTGTGATAATGGCAGCAACCTTCTCTCCGCCCTACGCCTGGGTAAGTTGACGCATGTACCATGCCTAGCACGCGTCCTAAATCTGGTGGTACAGCATTTCCTAACCAGGTACCCAGGGCTGGCAGAGCTTCTCAGCCAGACCAGAAAAGTCTGCAGCCACTTCAGACCGTCATTCCCAGCAAGTGTTCGCCTGGCAGAAATTCAAAGAGAACTCCACCTTCCCACAAACCGTCTGATCTGTGACATGCCCACCAGGTGGAACTCGACATTGGCAATGCTGCAGCGCCTGCACAAGCAGCAGAGGGCCATCGATGAGTAACTGTGTGAGTATGGCACAAGGACAGGTTCAGGTCAACTTGTTTTTTTTCCCCCCGCAGTGGCTGATGATCAAGGATGCATGCACTGTACGGTCACCATTTGAGGAGGCAACGAGGATGGTGAGCAGGGACAGTGCATGCATCAGTGACACAATTCCTTTAGTGTTCCTGCTGGAGCGCACTCTGCGGGGAATTATAGATGTGGCTCTAGAGGCAGAGCAGCGGGTGGAAGAGAAGGCCTTCCCTAGCTCTCAAGGCCCCAGTCTTTCCGCAGACAGCATTCCTGCAGGTCCTCAGATCAGACAGGAGGAAGATGAGGAGGATGTGGAGGAGGAGGAATATTTAAGTTGTGGGGGCATTGAAGGTGGGGATTCCTCAAGGGAGGGTTTGTGTCCCCAGAAACCCAAGGACTACTATGTGGCTGGGAGGAGGTAGTACACGATACGGTCATCCTCAGCGACCAGGAAGACTCGGAAGCTAATGCCACCTCCAACCTACGCTGCATGGGCTCCCTTATCCTGCAAAGACTGCTAAAGGACCCCAGGATTTGTGCTATCAAGGAGAGGGATCATTACTGGTTGGCAACCCTTCTTGATCCACGATACAAGGGTAAGGTTGCAGAGCTCATCCTGCCCTCACAGAGGGAGCACAGGATGAAACAACTTGATTACTCTCTAAAGCGACACTTGTGTAACACCTTTCCAGACACTGGTAGGTTACCAAGTGATGACACAGGTGCTTCTGAGGCTGCTGTTTATCAGAGGAAGAGTGGTGAAGGGGGCCGCTTGACTGATGCCTTTTCTAATTTTTTTAGTCCACGACGCCCAGGGACGTCAAATGTAGGCACCCATTGCCAGCGTGTTCACCATATGGTGCAGGACTACCTAGGGCAAGGGCAGACCTGGATACCTTTACAGCAGATGATCCACTGGCTTACTGGGTGTTGAGATTGGATCACTGGCCAGAACTTAGCCAATATGCTATGGAGCTACTAGGTTGCCCTTCATCCAGCGTGCTTTCTGAAAGGACGTTCAGTGCCGTCGGAGGTTTTGTCACAGACAAAAGAGTGCGTCTGTCCACCGACTCTGTAGACCGGCTGACATTTATAAAACTGTATCAGTCCTGGATCAGCAGCTATCAATCCCCTGATGCTGATGTAACTGAATAGATTGGGGATTTCTTCTGCATTACCAAAACCTCCACCACTGCACTCTTCCACAATACCTCAGAGGGGTTACGGTGTGAAGGCACTAGCTGCCACCAAAGGCCCAATATTTGGGTGCACTGACGCCTGTACCAGATTCCAATGATTTCAATATTTGAATGCAGAGTCCACCCCTACACATTCCACAATACCTCAGAGGGGTTACGGTGTGAAGGCACTAGCTGGGCCAAAGGTCCAATTTTAATGCAACTGTTGTTACTTTCATCCAAAGCCTGTATAAGTTTCACCATAATTTAGCCAAAAAATCACTAAACTTGTTCTGCGTGTCCTAAAACGTCTCCTCTTTTCATACAGGCTGCCGCCCCAAGCAGTTGTTTATTAATAGATTAAAGGAAAAACATTTACCGTCTTTTGAAATGTCATTTTTTTCTTTTTAAATGTTTCTATACATCCTACAAATCCGCCACTTCACGGGCAGGTTATGGGGACATCCTAGGCACGATATTTGAAGGAATTTTTTGTTTTTATTCTTAACCTTTATTTCATGGAAAAATCACTGTTTCTTTAAAAACTTTTTTTTTTTAACTTTTTGTCTTTGTTTCCTGTCCCCCATGGCACTACCCAGAACCCATACACCTTTTATGGCAAATATCTTGCATATATGCCCTCTTGGAAGGCACTCTAAAAATCGAACGTTCGAGTCCCATTGACTTGCATTGAGTTCGGATCGTGTTCGCGTCCAAACTCGAGCTTTTGAAATTGTTCAAGTTCGAATGCGAACCGAACACGGGGGTGTTCGACTCATCTCTATTAACTGTCACATCTCGGCCCTGCCCCCTGCTGGTGGTAGCAGGGATTCCTGTTTATTTTTTGTTTTCAGGTTCTGCAGCACATCTATTGGTCTGCGGTCACATGACCTGTTCAGCCATATAAATAGGGCCAGGATTTCCCTTGATCCTTGGATCAGTATAGACCTAATTCTACCTAGTTCCTGTGCTCTGTATTATTGTTATTCATGTTCTGATATTCCGTGTATGACTCCCTGGCTCTTGTGTTTTGGATTACTCTCTCGTCTGTTCCCTGAGGTTATTATTATGATATTCTGTGTAAGACCCTCTCGCTTGGATTCTTGGACCTCTCTCTAGTATTAACCTTGTCTGTTTCAGGTTTTATTCTGTCTGTTAATAGTTTAAGCTATTTCTCTTAGCAAGCATTTGGCCACCAAGCCAATTTGCTGTTGAGTGGTTCTCAAGGCTTTATCTGTACTCCCTAGCTGGGAGTGTCTGGATCGTCAGTCTGTATCTGTTTGTATTTAGTGCTGCCCTGCAGCTTGCACAATTCATTGCCTGTCATACCAAATACCTTAGTACTGATGCTCAAGTCTTGCTATGTGCTGTATTGTTGGGTGCGGTAAGTTGTCTGTTGGTCTCGAAATCTTTGGAGCTTAGTAGCAGTTCAGTTGTCCTGTCATACTCCCTGGTTTTGGAGTATAAATCTGAAAGTACTGTGCTTGATTCTGTTACTGGCAGCTATACCATATACCTGCCCTAAAGGCTTCAACCTCCACAGCTTAAAGGCTCCCCATCACCCTATAGGGGGCTCACCGTCACATTAGCGAATTGGGTCTTTAATCTTACCAGCTCATTCGTTAGGTATAATTGGTTTTGCACAGTACCTGTAGATGTGTGAGAATGAGATAAACCTACCTTCAATCTGTGAATTTTATCTATCTTCAGGTATTCAAGACGCCTTCCATTCAACACCAAACCTACAATCATCGAGTCAATGTGAGCGTCCTTGTAACTCCACCAGTGTAGACATATCTTCTTGGTCCTGGATTATCTTGGGATGCCGCCTCTCTTCTTTCTTCATTGCTGTGCCTTTCTTTATCTGCTTAGTTTACTTCTGTTAAAATACAGGTGAAACTCGAAGAATTAGAATAATCGTGCAAAAGTTAATTTATGCAACTTAAAATGTGAAACTAATATATGAGATCGTTCAAGCCGTGATTTGTCATAATTGTGATGATTATGGTTACAGCTCATGAAAAACCCAAATCCACAATCTCAGAAAATGAGAATATTACAAGCAATCAATAAAACAAGGACTGTACATAGAACAATATGGGCCTGTGAAAAGTATAAGCTGCATATGTACTCAGTACTTGGTTTGGGCCCCTTTTGCAGCAATGACTGCCTCAATGTGGCAATGTGGCATGGAAACTATCAGCCTGTGGCACTGCTGAGGTGTTACGGAAGACCAGGATGCTTCAATAGCGGCCTTCAGCTCTTCTGCATTGTTCTGTCTCATGTCTCTCATCTTTCTCTTGGCAATGCCCCATAGATTCTCTATGGGGTTCAGGTCAGGCGAGTTTGCTGGCCAATCAAGCACCGTGATCCCAAGGTCATTCAACCAGGTTTTGGTGCTTTTGACAGTGTGGGCAGGTGCCAAGTCCTGCTGGAAAATGAAGTCAGCATCCCCATAAAGCTCGTCTGCGGAAGGAAGCATGAAGCACTCCTAAATCTCCTGGTAGACGGCTGCATTGACCCTGGACTTATTGAAGCACAGTGGACCAACACCAGCAGATGACATGGCTCCCCAAATCAACACAGACTGTGGAAACTTCACACTGGACTTCAAGCATCTTGCAGTATGTGTGCCTTTCCATTCTTCCTCCATACACTGGCTCCTTGGTTTCCAAATGAGATGCAAAAGCTGCTCTCATCAGAAAAGAGGACTTTGGGCCACTGAGCAACAGACCTGGTCGGTTTTTCTTTAGCCCAGGTAAGACGCTTCTGACGTTGTTGTTGTTCAGGAGCGGCTTGACAAGAGGAAGCCTATGTCCTGGATCCGTCTGTGTGTGGTGGCTCTTAATGCACTGACTCCAACCTCAGTCCACTCCTTGTGAAAGTCTCCAACACTTTTGAATGGCCTTTTCCTGACAATCCTCTCCATGCTGCGGTCATCCCTGCTGCTTGTGCACCTTTTTCTTCCACACTTTTCCCTTCCACATAACTTTCTATTAATGTGCGTTTATACAGCACTTTGGGAACATCCAACTTCTTTTGCAATGATCTTTTGAGGCTTTCCCTCCTTATGGAAGGTGTCAATGATGGTTTTCTGCACAACTGTCAGGTCAGCAGTCTTTCCCATGATTGTGATTCCTACTGAACCAGACTAAGAGACCATTTAAAGGCTCAGGAACCCTTTGCAGGTGTCATGGCTTAATTAGCTGATCAGAGTGGGACACTTTGAGCCTAGAATATTGCACCTTTTCACAATATTCTAATTTTCTGAGATTGTGTATTTGGGGTTTTCATGAGCTGTAACCATAGTCATCACAATTATGAGAAATCACGGCTTGAACTATCTTGCTTTGCATGTAATGAGTCTCATATATTAGTTTCACCATTTAAGTTGCATTACTGAAATAAATGAACTTTTGCACGACATTCTAATTTTTCGAGTTTCACCTGTATGAGTGAAAAAAACCATTGGATAGATATTTCTATAAAATACCTCTTCTATAAGAACTTGCACTCAGACCTTCATCAGGTTGGAGAGGAGAGAGATAAGATTCCTAATTGTTTGATCTCCTGTAGCAGCAGCAGAATATATTTTGATGTTGGGCAAACTGCCACAGGCAAGACAGAAAACCATGTCGAACAATATTGTCCTTCATCATACATGTTGATTAAATTATGTTCTCTACGATCCATAACAACTCAGAATCCAAGTTGACGATACGCCTCAAAGTGTCCCCCTAGACTCTCTTCAAAGGTTTAAAGACCAAAAGCCATGCCAACCTCCACCTGTACATGTATGTTGTATGATGCTCCCTCAATAAACTTGGACTTTTTATTATCTTTAATTGGTTTTCTGAGTCCTTTATTCCTCACCCCTAAATATACAGTAGGTGATAAAATTCATCACCACGGACCAGACTGCTCAGGACAAAAGGACACCATCAGACAACACCGAGAATGAGGCCTAGCATTGCTTTCGAGAGCGCTGGATGGTTATTCTATGAGCCTGATCTCCACCGTTGGCTCCAACTCCAGTGAGTTCATTCCCAGCATCGATATTACTTGCTGTTTATACACCCTTTGAGGGAATCCCTCTTTGCTTGTGTTTTGGAGGAACACGTGGATTATGGGACTGTTATAGTGCGGGGAGTGTCACACTATAACTGGACAGTCTGCTCTTTAACCAGAGCTGGTTTGGAGGCTCTGTAGGATGTGAGTGTGATACCTACTACACGCGGCTGTTCTCTTTTTAATTTTATATTTCCATCTAGTTTAAACATAACTGTACCATTTGGCTTGTTTTTTCTCTAGAGTTTTTTTCTCTTGAGGAGGACTATCTGGCTTTTTAGGTATATAAGTATCTTTGCATGTTATATTTATTATTATTATTATTATCCTTTATTTATAAAGAGCCAGCATATTCCGTAGCGCTGTACAATGGGTAAGCATAAACATGAGACATACATGATAAATAAAGAAAAGACAACCCTGCCCAAAGGATAGTTTGTCTAGAAAGTACAGCACTTTAACCAATTGCTCAGCCAGACATCCCGTGAGTTTACAATCTAAGGGACGGGGTAAGTGAAACAGATGGGAGCAGAGGGAAGGTGAAGCTGGTTGCTGGAAGAAATGTCGTGACGGTTGCATGGGAAGGACCAGAAGGTTGGGCTGAGTGAAGGTAATTAGCGAGAGAAGTGGAAACAGCTGTAAAGGAGCCCTTAAATTATGGACCGGCCTGGGTGGGACTGCAGAGTGGAGAATCTTGGGTCTGTGGTGGTAAGTGTATGCTGCAAAATAGAATGGAGATTTGCTAAGTGTGCTTTTAAAAAAACTACACGGCAGGAGGGGGAAGGAGAAGGAGCAGGAAGAGGGGGGAGGGTGAGAGGCAGAGGTGAAGACCAGGTAAAAAAAGTTTTTTTAAATAACAAGGAGGGAATCAGCCAGAAATTAATACATTTAAATATAAAATAGTTGCAAGAATGGGGTTCTTTGGAGGATAGCGTTGGACGGCATTCTGAGATCCTGCTACCTTATGCTTGTTCCGGGGTGCTGGTCAGTGTATACTTATGCTGGTTCCAGGGTGCAGAGTGGAGAATTTTGGGTCTGTGGTGGTTAGTGTATGCTTATGCTTGTTCCGGGGTGCTGGTCAGTGTTATATCCAATTTGTAGATATTACCACGTTATGGGCAGCTTTACAAAGTTGGTGCTAACTTAACCAGAGTTGTTGTTAATTTACCAGAGCTATTATTGCCTATGGAGCTGTTAAGTTTACAACAGCTCTGGTTACGTTCGGACCAACTATGTAATATGGCCCTATGTGTTGTTACCAAGGTACTCCGACCCTACACAGATTTTCCATACTTGATACAAAATTTTACTCTATGTTTAAGTGATAACTACGCATTCTACTTTTCAAATACATGTCATTAAATCTGTGTAACAAAATGGCACTAAAAGTGTTAATACCAGTAAATCTGTTTTGTATTCACCACCCATCACTCAGGCACCGGAGCAATCCACAGTGACCTCTATGTAGATAGTGGAAAGAGTCCTTTATAATACGATTAAGGAACTCTGAGAGCGCTGAGACTAAAGGAATGTGTATAGCATGCGGCTATAGTGTGGTTGTGCGAACATATCCAAAATATCTTGCACTGGAGAGATAATATAGAGATAGCATGCTCAAAGCGCAAGCCATTCCATATAATACAACGTATTAAACAAACCTCCAGTGGTACAGTCATTCAGTGGTACAGTGATACAGTGGTTACGAAAGTGTGATAAGTGCGCTCATCAAATGATAAAACTAAAATACAAATAATTATAGGTATGATAAGTAGGGATGAGCCGAACACTCCCCGAGTTCGGTTCGAGCCCGAACTTCCCATTTGTTCGGGACCGAACCCGAACCCGAACCCCTATGCAAGTCAATGGGGCTGAAAATTCAGTTTTTTAGAGTGCCCTCCAAGAGGGCATATATGCTACATATTTGCCATAAAAGGTGTATGGGGGTCCGGGTAGTGCCCTGGGGGACAGGAAACAAGGACAAAAAGTTTTTAAAAAAACGTTTTTAAAAGGGACAGTGAGTTTTCCATGAAATAAGGGTTAAAAATAAAAACCAAAAATTCCTTCAAATACCGTGCCTAGGAGGTCCCCATAACCTGCCCGTGAAGTGGCGGATTTCTAGGATGTATAGAAACACTTAAAAACAAACAAAATGACGTTTCATATGACGGTAAATGCTTTTCCTTTAATCTATCCATAAACAACTGCTTGGGGCGGCAGCCTGTATGAAAAGACATTTTAGGATGTGCAGAAAAAGTTTAGTGATTTTGTTGGCTAAATTATTGTGAAACTTATGCAGGCTTTGGATGAAAGTAACAATAGGTGCTTTAAAATTGGGCTTTTAGCATCGGCAACAGTGCCGTCACACCGTAAACCCTCTGAGGATATTAATCTGATACAAGCGTCAGTGGCAGTGCACCCAAATATTGTGCCTTTAGTGCCAGGCCTGCAAGTACTATCAAACAGTAACCCCTCTGTGGTATTGTGGAAGAATTCAGGGGTGGACCATGCGGTCCTATATTAAAAAGATATGAATCTGGGAATGGGCGTCAGTGCACCCAGATATTCTGCCTTTGGTGCAAGACTGCCAGGGCAGCAAGTATCATCATACAGTAACCCCTCTGTGGTATGGTGGAAGAGTGCAGGGGTGGACCATGTGGTCCTATATTGAAAAGTTTTTTATCTGGTAATGGGCGTCAGTGCAGGAGCAGCAGCAGGCATGACACAGATCACCTTAATTCACAAATGTTTTAAAGAAATTAGTGAGCCCCAAAATAATGCGTGGTACTGTTTGTGTGACGAGACACAGATCACCTTAATTCACAAATGTTTTAAAGAAATTAGTGAGCCCCAAAAAGATTTGCTGGCACAGTGACAAGACCCAGAAAATCACCTCAATTCACAAATGTTTTAAAGTTGTAAACCCCAAAAAAACTTGCTGGCACAGTGACAAGACCATGAAGATCACCTTAATTCACAAATGTTTTAAAGAAAGTTGTAAACCCCCAAAAAACTTGCTGGCACAGTGACAAGACACACATCACATAAATTCCTGGATATTTGGTAGAAATGAGACACAAAAAGACTTGCTGGCACAGTGAGAAGACCCAGAAAATCACCTTAATTCACAAATGTTTTAAAGAAAGTTGTAAACCCCCCAAAAAATTGCTGGCACAGTGACAAGACACACATCACCTAAATTCCCTGATATTTGGTAGAAATGAGACCCCCTCAGACCCCCCCAGTAGCGTGGCAGACCGACAGTAACAAGACACAACTATCTCCTCTGAAATCTCCTCTGAAATGCGTGCAGAAGCGCTGCGTGGAAACGTTATATAGTGTGCTGTGGGACTTAGCTCTGTAAGCCCATGATTGGGCAAAATTTGCTCAATCAGGACTCTGAGCCGTGATTGGCATAGTGTTGAACCAGTCTTGCACCAGACCTGTGGTCAGGTGCAAGGCTGTAGCCAATTACGAGCTTCAGGCCAGTGGGAAAATGCATTGTGGTCCATTGTGGTCGAACATGCGGCGAACACCCGGAAATGTTCAGTGTTCGCGATCTGCTCGAACAGGCTAAGTTCGGACCTCGAACCGTCCGAACCCGAACAGCTCATCCCTAATGATAAGTCCTGCACACTGCTTCCTCGAGTGGCGTGACTCAAAAAGGAAAACAGAAAAATACATCATAATGTAAACCGTATATTAAAGCATTTCTCAAGTGTATATGTAGAGAACTTGTCAAAAGGACAATGGAGTCAAGATCAGCACATTTAGGATTAAACCTATAATATAGTCACAAAAGAAAACAAAGTAGATTGTGGCAAATACGTCACAGCTGTATCAGCTGGTTAACACCACTCGTGCTGGTTTCAAGTTGCAGACATACAATACACATATTGGCTAAGTTAACAATATTATCTCCTTGGCTTAAGTTAACAATATTTATTACACAACTGGTTTGCTCACCACAGGAGGGACCTGTATGTTTTGTCTGCCTTATCCAATATACTAAGGATGGAATTGTGAGCAGTGAACAGGGGTTATTCAATTCCAGGATCCCTAATTACCTTCCACTAAAGTGGGGCAACTAACAGTATACCTTAGTGCCTTACATTCACATAGATTTGTTTGTTGTCTATTTATGTTTTTAGAATTATAAAATTAAAGTTATATGTGTATTGTATGTCTGCAACTTGAAACCAGCACGAGTGGTGTTAACCAGCTGATACAGCTGTGACGTATTTGCCACAATCTACTTTGTTTTCTTTCATTTCTCAAGCGTTATTGTGAAGAGACACTAACATGATCGCAATTAGGGATGAGCCGAACACCCCCCGAGTTCGGTTCGGGCCCGAACCCGAACTTCTCATATGTTCGAACCCGAACCCGAACTCGAATTCCATGCAAGTCAATGGGGCTGAAAATTCGGTTTTTAGAGTGTCCTCCAAGAGGGCATATATGCTAGATATTTGCCATAAAAAGGTGTATGGGGGTCGGGTAGTGCCTGGGGACAGGAAACAAGGACAAAAAGTTTTAAAAAAAACGTTTTTAAAGGACACAGTGAGTTTTCATGAAATAAGGGTTAAAAATAAAAACAAAAAATTCCTTCAAATATCGTGCCTAGGAGGTCCCATAACCTGCCCGTGAGTGGCGATTTCTAGGATGTATAGAAACACTAAAAACAAAAAAAATGACGTTTCATATGACGGTAAATGCTTTTCCTTTCATCTATCCATAAACAACTGCTTGGGGCGGCAGTCTGTATGAAAAGAGGAGACATTTTCGTACACGCAGAAAAAGTTTACAGAATTTTTTGGGCTAAATTATTGTGAAACTTATGCAGGCTTTGGATGAAAGTAACAATAGGTGCTTCAAAATTGGTCCTTTAGCATCCCCAACAGTGCGTCACACCGTAACCCCTCTGAGGATATGAATCTGATACAGGCGTCAGTGGCAGTGCACCCAAATATTGTGCTTTTGGTGCCAGGCCTGCAAGTACTATCATACAGTAACCCCTCTGTGGTATTGTGGAAGAATGCGGGGTGGACC
Source organism: Leptobrachium leishanense (assembly GCA_009667805.1). Lineage (NCBI taxonomy): Eukaryota > Metazoa > Chordata > Amphibia > Anura > Megophryidae > Leptobrachium > Leptobrachium leishanense. Next base: position 24,739 of record RXON01005300.1, read on the forward strand.
ATGTGTCCTATATTGAAAAGATATGATTCTGGTCAAGGCGTCAGTGCACCCAGATATTGTGCCTTTAATGCCAGGCCAGCAAGTATCATCATACAGTAACCCCTCTGTGGTATTGTGGAAGAATGCAGGGGTGGACCATGTGGTCCTATATTGAAAAGATATGATTCTGGTCAAGGCGTCAGTGCACCCAGATATTCTGCCTTTGGTGCAAGACTACCATGCCAGCAAGTATCATCATACAGTAACCCCTCTGTAGTATTGTGGAAGAATGCAGGGGTTGACCATGTGGTCCTATATTGAAAAGATATGATTCTGGTAAAGGCGTCAGTGCACCCAGATATTGTGCCTTTGGTGCCAGGCCATCAAGTATCATCATACAGTAACCCCTCTGTGGTATTGTGGAAGAATGCGGGGTGGACCATGTGGTCCTATTTTGAAAAGATATGATTCTGGTCAAGGCGTCAGTGCACCCAGATATTGTGCTTTTGGTGCCAGGCCTGCAAGTGCCATCATAATACAGTAACCCCTCTGTGGTATTGTGGAAGAGTGCAGGGTTGGACCCTGCGGTTCAAAAAATTAAAATGATATAAATCTGGCACAGGCGTCAGTGCAGCCAAATATTGCGCCTTTCATGGCAGCAAGTGCCTTCACACCGTAACCCTTTTGTGGTATTATGGAAGAGTTCAGTGCTGGAGGTTTTGTGAATGCAGAAGAGGACATCCCCGATCTATTCCATTTCTTCAGCATCAGGGGATTGATAGCTGCTGATCCAGGACTGATTCATTTTTATGAATGTCAGCCGGTCTACAGAGTCGGTGGACAGACGCACTCTTTTGTCTGTGACAAAACCTCCAGCGGCACTGAACGTCCTTTTGGAAAGCACGCTAGATGAAGGGCAACCTAGTAGCTGCATAGCATATTGGCTAAGTTCTGGCCAGTGATCCAATCTTAACACCCAGTAAGCCAGTGGATCATCTGCTGCCACTTCGCCAGAGACAGAGAAGGAGGAGGAGGAGGAAGAGGGAGAGGTGGTGGAGCAGACAGACCTCATACAAGCAGCTTTCTGGAGGCGTGGTGGATGAACGAGCTCCAGCACAGAGCCCCATCTTGGATCCCTCCCAGCTGCAATCAGAGTTACCCAGTGTGCCATGAAGGAAATGTAACGACCCTGTCCATGCTTCCTGGACCACGTGTCTAAAGTCACATGCACCTTGCTGCTGACTGCCTTTCCCAATGACTGGATAACATTGTCTTCCACGTGCTGGTATAGTACTGGAATGGCCTTGCGCGAAAAGTAATGGCGTTTTGGAACCTGCCACTGTGGTACAGCACATTCAGCAAATTCACGGAAGGGAGCAGAGTCCACCAGCTGGAAAGGCAGCAGCTGCAATGCGAGTAATTTTGCTAAGCTGGCATTTAGACGCTGTGCTTGGGGATGGTTGGGACTATATTTTTTCTTTCACTGCAGCAGCTGCGGCAACGTAATCTGACTGCGTAAATCTTCAGCTACTGGAATGATGTCACATTGTGAGGAAGGACCTGGTATATCCTTTACTGTAGCATCATCCCTGTCAGTGGAGGTTGTAGGCAATGACATGGCAGGACATACAGTGGGGGTAGAGACAGATGAGGAGGACCTACGCAAAGTTTTGCACCAACGGGATGTGTGGCAGTTGTTCATATGTCGCCTCAAGCACGTGGTACCCAAGTGTCCGGTGTTTATCCCACGCTTCTGCCTCCTCTGACATAGATTACAAATAGCAACGGTGGGGTCTGCTGCACATTTCTTAAAGAACTCCCAGACAGCAGAGTTCCTGCATGTGTTCTTTGAGACAAAAGCACTTTGCACCGGAGCAGCTCTGACATCTGATGCCTTGGACTGGCTAGTGCTATGGTTGGTCACAGAGGATGTTGTGCCTCTTGTTTGCTGTGCCTCCTCCTCCTCCCCTCCTCCTCACTTGATTCCTCAGTTCGATCTGGCAACCAGGTGGAGTCAGTGACCTCATCATCAATGTCATCTTCACCCCCTATCTCTTCGTCACTGGAGCCAACTTGGCAGTATGCTGCAGCTGCTGGGGCAACATGAGTGCCAGTTATTTGTGTGTCATCACTGGCACCCCCTTCCTCTAGGTTGATTATACTCCCTTTCTCAACCTCAGAGATTGAATCAGAGCACTGTACTTGCTGCGCATCCTCAAGCAGCATGTCACTCTCATTGTAGTCAAACAATTCAGCTGACTCCTCCGTGTGTGATAGCAAGGCTACGGCAGGAGTAGCTGTGGACTTGGTGGCTGCATTAGATGCTTTGGCAGCTGAGGTGAACTGTAAAGCACTAGAAGCCTGGCTGGCAGAGGACTCGGAGGATGAGGATGGCCTGGTTAGCCAATCCACCAAGTCCTCTGTATGTTGCTGCTGCTTAAGACGGCCAGCACCAGTTAGAAAGGACAAGCATGCCCCTGCAGAGGATGCACCACGTCCACCACGACCAGAGGCACAGCCTCCCGACACGGGGGCTGCTTGCCCTCTTATGTTCTTCCAGACATGGTGAGTGATATATAGATTAATATATACAGAACTCTGATTCAACTCTGGTATAAAGATTTAAAGAACTCTGGTATAACTCAGTGAGACACCCTGATAGCTGGCAGCCAGTGACAAGACACAGATTACAAGTCTCAGACACCTCCTATAAATCAGTGAGACCCCTTGATGGGTGGCAGTGAAACCTCCTATAAATCATTGAGACCCCTTAATGGGTGGCAGCCAGTGAGAACACACGGATTATAACAATTCCCAAATGTTTTAAAGAAATTAGTGAGCCCCAAAATACTGCGTGGTACTGGTTGTGTGACAAGACACAGATCACCTCAATTCACAAATGTTTTAAAGAAATTAGTGAGCCCCAAAATACTGCGTGGTACTGGTTGTGTGACGACACAGATCACCTCAATTCACAAATGTTTTAAAGAAATTAGTGACACCCAAAATACTTGCTGGCACAGTGTGACAAGACACAGAAGATCACCTCAATTCACAAATGTTTTAAAGAAATTTGTAAACCCCAAAAAAACTTGCTGGCACAGTGACAAGACACACATCACCTAAATTCCCTGATATTTGGTAGAAATGAGACCCCCCAGTAGCGTGGCAGACCGGCAGTAACAACACACAACTATCTCCTCGGAAATTTCCTCTGAAATGCGTGCAGAATCGGCGCGTGGAAACGTTACATAGTGTGCTTCGAGACTTAGCTCTGTGAGCCCATGATTGGGCAAAATTTGCCCAATCAGGACTCTGAGCCGTGATTGGCATACTGTTGAACCTGTCTTGCACCAGACCTGTGGTCAGGTGCAAGGCTGTAGCCAATTACGAGCTTCAGGCCAGTGGGAAAATGCATTGTGGTCCATTGTGGTCGAACATGCGGCGAACACCCGGAAATGTTCGGTGTTCGTGATCTAATCAAACAGGCTAAGTTCGGGTCGAACTCCGAACCGTCCGAACCGAACAGCTCATCCCTAGTCGCAATTTTGAGAGACACTATTTTGGGCTCTAGGACCATGTGAATGTGACTTAACACTAACAGTTGAGAAACGCTCTCTCTAATATATATAAATATATACAGTATATATGCTCGCGCTCTCCTACAAACCCTTCCCACATCACCTCCTGCAAACCTCCCCACACACCTCCTGCAAACCCCCCACACACCTCCTGAAAACCCCCCACACACACCTCCTACAACTCACCCCCTGCACACCTCCTTCAAACCCCCACATCTTTTGCAAACCTCCCCCCACAAACACCTCCTGCAAACCTCCCCCCACACAACCTCCTGCAAACCCCCCACACACCTCCTGAAAACCCCCACACACACCTCCTACAACTCACCCCCGCACACCTCCTTCAAACCCCCACATCTTTTGCAAACCTCCCCCCACAAACACCTCCTGCAAACCTCCCCCCACACAACCTCCTGCAAACCCCCCACACACCACCTGCAAACCCCCACGCACACACGCACCTCCTGCCACCTCCCTCACACCTCCTGCAAACCTCACACACACCTCCTGCAAACCTCCCCCACACACCTCCTGCAAAACTCCATCCCACATACACTTCTTGTCCCAGCTCACACATGGATGTAATTGCCCCAAGCTCACACATGGAAATAATTAGCCCCAGCTCACTTTTATATATTGCCCCAAGCTCACACATGGACATAATTGCCCCAAGCTCACACATGGACATAATTGCCCCAAGCTCACACATGGACATAATTGCCCCAAGCTCACACATGGATATAATTGCCCCAAGCTCACACATGGATATAATTGCCCCAAGCTCACACATGGATATAATTCACCCCAGCTCACATTTATATATTGCCACAAGCTCACGCATGGATATAATTGGCCCCAGCTCACACATGGATGTAATTGTCCCAAGCTCACACATGGAAATAATTAGCCCCAGCTCACTTTTATATATTGCCCCAAGCTCACACATGGATATAATTGCCCCAAGCTCACACATGGATATAATTGCCCCAAGCTCACACATGGATATAATTGCCCCTAGCTCACACATGGATATAATTGCCCCTAGCTCAAACATGGATATAATTGCCCCTAGCTCACACATGGATATAATTCACCCCAGCTCACATTTATATATTGCCCCAAGCTCACACATGGATATAATTGGCCCCAGCTCACACATAGATATAATTGGCCCCAGCTCACACATGGATATAATTGCCCCAAGCTCACACATGGATATATTTGCCCCAAGCTCACACATGGATATAATTGCCCCTAGCTCAAATATGGATATAATTGCCCCTAGCTCACACATGGATATAATTGGCCCCAGCTCACACATGGATATAATTGGCCCCAGTAGGGATGCACCGATACCACTTTTTTAAGACCGAGTACAAGTACCGATACTTTTTAAAAGTACTCACCGATACCGAGTACCGATACTTTTATTTAATGTCATGTGACGCTTTCCAATAAGAACAGACCTCATATAAAAATGCCCCCAGCTCACATGTATATTTCCACCCCAAGATATATATACACAGAATATCCCCAGCTCACATGTAGCTTGCCCCCAGCTCACATGTATGTGCTCCCAGCTCTCATGGATTTGCCCCCAGCTCACATGGATATGCCCCCAGCACTCATGGATATGCCCCCAGCTCACATGGATATGCCCCCAGCTCTCATGGATATGCCCCCAGCTCACATGGATATGCCCCCAGCTCTCATGGATTTGCCCCCAGCTCTCATGGATTTGCCCCCAGCTCTCATGGATTTGCCCCAGCTCACATGGATTTGCCCCAGCTCACATGGATTTGCCCCCAGCTCACATGGATTTGCCCCCAGCTCACATGGATTTGCCCTGAGCTCTCATGAATTTGCCCCCAGCTCGAACGCTGGGGAAGCTGGCCAGCGTTCCCCTCTGGCGCACCGCGATACTCACCCATCCTGAAGGACTAGTCGCTTGGCAGTGATGCAATCACGTGGCCGCCGGGCGCAACTGTGACTCTGCCTCCAGCCGAGAGGTAGCGTCACAGGAGCACCCAGTGGCCGCGGGAACGCATCACTGCCAAGCGACTGGACCTCCAGGATGGGTGAGTATGCGGCGCGTCGGAGGGGAACGCTGGCCGCATGCTTTTCATGCACGCGGCCAGCTTCCCCAGCCCTGCGGATACCAGCAAGCCGGCCCAGCGCCAGCTTCCGGTATCGGCGGGATGTATCGGGCCGTTTGCACGAGTAACAAGTACTCGTGCAAACGGCAATATCGGCCCCGATACTATATCGGTGCATCCCTAGGCCGCAGCTCACATTTATATATTGCCCCAAGCTCACACATGGATATAACTGGCCCCAGCTCACACATGGATATAATTGGCCCCAGCTCACATTTATATATTGCCCCAAGCTCACACATGGATATAATTGGCCCCAGCTCACACATGGATATATTTATATATAATTGGCCCCAGCTCACATATACTGCCCCCAGCTCACACGTGGATGGATATTGGCCCCCAGCTCACACGTGGATGGATATTGGCCCCCAGCTCACACATGGATGGATATTGCCCCAGCTCTCATGATATGCCCCAGCTCTCATGGATATGCCCCAGCTCACATGAATATTGCCCCAGCTCACATGGATATTGCCCCAGCTCACTCTCATAGATATGCCCCAGCTATCATGGATATTGGCCCAGCTATCATGGATATTGCCCCATCTCTCATGGATATGCCCCATCTCTCATGGATATGCCCCAGCTCACATGGATATTGCCCCAGCTCACATGGATATTGCCCCAGCTCGCTCTCATGCATATGCCACAGCTCGCTCACATGGATATGCCCCAGCTCGCTCACATGAATAATGCCCCAGCTCACTCACATGGATAATGCCCCAGCTCGCTCACATGGATATACCCCCAGCTCACATGCCGCTCCGAGCGTCTTCCTCCTGGTGTGCGGGCAAATGATGCTGCCCGGCTGCTCGTTGAAGTCCACCAGCCGCGATCTCGCGAGATCGCAGCGTTAACTCTGAAGTTAGGAAGCATCATTTGCCCACGTGCGCTGGGAGGAAGACACTCAGAGCGGCAGTGAGGCGAGCCTATGGTGCGCGTGCCGACCCAGTCGGCCACGTGTGCCGGGTGTGGCACGCGTGCCATAGGTTCGCCATCACTGCTATAGGGTCTATTCACAAAGCACTGAAATTGATTGCAATTTCAGTATTTGCTTTTTGCTGGTTTTCGGCAATTCCATTTCGTGGAAAATATGGTGAATTCACTATTTAGCGAATGTTCACTATATTTTGCTGAAAATGGAGTCACCGAAGCAGTTATCGTACGTTGGCAAAAACTGATAAATTGTGTCGCTAACCGCTGAGTTGCACTGAAATTGCCTAAGGGAGTTATTCAGAGAGTACCAAAATGTCGCCAATATTTTGGTGCCCTCTTGTTCCCTGCACCTTGGGGAATCAAAGTTCCCCACCCTGTGGTGAATTCACCGCAGGCTCCCTGAAGTGCAGGGAGTTGGCCGCCAAATGCCGCCACCGCAAACCAGTGACCTGCTGTTTTCAAAAACGTGCTGAACAAAAATATCTGGAATTTACATATAAGGTCCTATGACTGATAATAAAAAGGTCTGTTACAGAAGGGAAAAAAGGACTTTTTTTTAAAAAAAAAAATGACTAAAAGATACTAAAACCCCCCCCCCAATAAATAAAGAGACTTTTTACTGCAAATTAAAATAATAAACGGTTTATTAGATATTGAATTAAAACAAGAACATTTTTAACATTGAAGCCTATGGGATTCTCCTGAATAACCCTGCCGAATGAAACCACTGAACATCAGGACATTTCACTGACATTTCTCTGCTGTTCGGTGTTCTCTGAATAGACTAACCGTTGCTTCTCTATGGGGATTTGCACTGCCTTCAAACAGCACCGTACTTGCTGGCAGTTTGCCAAAATTTGTGTGTGAGCATATCACAGAGCTCCAGTGGCGTACTTAGGGGAGGGGCAAGGGGAAGGGCCGCTAGAGTTTGCAAAATCACTTAAAAATAACAATTATTCAAAAAGAATCTACACTCATCTCTTATTTTTTTTTTTAATTCTTTATTTTCAAGATTTTAAACAGCTTTAGGTACAACAGCGAAGCCACCAATAATCGTAAGAACAAACAGTCAACGATAGGCATGTACCGAGGGATAGCCTCGCCCAAAGGCAAGGATGAGAAGAGGAACAACAAAAGGGGGATACAAGACAAGCAAAGGGGGAAAAAGAATAGGAGAAGGAAAAAAGGGAGGGGTTTTCCACCAGGTCGAACAAGCTGAATAAAGTTGCAAACATAGACATTTCAACGTATCATATCTACATAATCATCCCACAGGTGCCAAGTTTTCTCGATCTTGGGAAGGGTTTGGCGCACAATTGCCGTCAGGTACTCCAGAAGCCTCACATCTGACACTTTGGCTTCCACCATAGTCATTGATGGCATTACGTCTGATAGCCATTGAGAGGCCAGGGATCGGCGAGCGGCCAATAGGATGCATCGGAGCACAGCCTGTTCGGGGTTCGTAAGTCCCGGTTTCGGTCTAGAGAGCAAAACGTCCCAGGGATCACACTCGTCTCTTATTGCACAGTACAGAGGACGCATGATCCACCATCGGCAGATTCATAATAAATCATTATGTGTATACTTCATGTCCTGCCAGAAAGCTGTAACTAAAAATATTTTTGAAAACATTAAAGACGTACATGAGATTTTAAAGTTGGGGGGGTGCCAAATATAGAATCCGCCCCGGGTGCCAAATGTTCTAGGTACACCCCTGGTTACAACTGCAGAGACGGATACAGCTGGCTGATACACTGTTGCCCTGTCCCAGGGGGAGGTCCCAGAGGGAATGATTATAACCAAGATGTCAGCCAACTCTGCATCCTAGTAGGAAAATGGAGGACGCAAACACCACATCCTCCACAACATAGGGGTTAACTGTACTATATTACTAGTCATGGTGTGTGAGACTGAGAGCATTAGAATGACCCCTGCTTTCCCCCCTCCAATCTCATTGTGGAATAATAGAAGCTTACATATTCCCAGGGATCAGTGATTGGTCACAATTATATTACAGCCATTTTGCTAGATTGGCCATGTTTTTTTTCTGGACACAGATTACTATTTTATGCAGAAGAAAGCACAGGAAAGTGTGGCATGAGCATAGCGATTCTATCTTCTGTACTCCCATCATTTTCTAACAGAGCTTAGGGTTTTTATTTACCTTTTAAATAATCTTTATTAGGTTAAAAATTGTTAAAATCTTAAAAGGGTTAAGAGTTGTTTAAATCTTGAAAAGGTTAAACTCTGTTAAATTCTTTAAATGTATGAGCTACTGTTAAAATTTTTGAATGTATGAGTTGTTGTACTCTCTTCCTGGTTTGTTGTCTCCTGTGCTTAGTATATGAGGTGTTCATTTGTACCTGGGAGCAGAAGACAGGGATATTCCAAGGTAGTTTGTTCTTCTATCGTCCAAGCAGTTTTTCTCAAAGAAATACCATCTTACAAGGATTTGCAAAATCCTTTAACTCACCAAATAAAAACACCTTAAAATATCCTTACCTCTCATCCTACTGTAGAGAAGGGATGAGAAATAAAACTCACAAGAATGTGCAGTGTGTATGAGCGTATCACAGAGCGCCACAGCAATAAAACTCACAGGAATGTGCCGTGTGTATGAGTGAATCACAGAGCACTACAGCAATTAAACTCACAGTAATGTGCAGTGTGTATGAGTGTATCACAGAGCTGCACATTTCCCAGCCCACAGTCACACACACATCCACTCACACACAGTCAGACAAACGCACACACACTCACCACACAAAGTCACAAACAGACACATCCACACACAGTCACACACACACACATCCACACACACACATCCATAAACTTATACCCACACACAGCCCAGGGATGTGCAGTCAGGTCTGCCTCCCCTGCCATTCCAGTAAATTAATGTGGTCATTGTGCTGTAATGACATGTGTGATGTGTATATTTAAACTGTAAATTAAATTTTATTTATTGAAAAATGTTCTCATACTCACCTGCTCCACGCTTCCTCGCTGTGCTTGCTTCTTCTCTCTGTCCTCCGCTTTTTTTTCTACTTTCAGTTGCTGTGTGTGTGTGTGTGTGATTCACTACACAGACAGCAGGGGCAGCACTGAGCCAGCTTAGCCTACGCTCTTTTAAGCCTCCAGAAGCAATGAGAGCAATTCAAAGCTTGGAAAAGCTCCATTGGTCTCAAGCTCTTCTTTTTTTAAAAAAAAAAAAAAAGCCCCCCATGGGAGGCAGAGCTCCCCATGGATTGATTGATGCAGGACAGTCATGTGACTGTCCTCGTCAGTCTTGGGGGGGGGGCAGGCAGAGCTCAGCAATCAGTATGTGTGTAATAGCGCCCTCTATTAGTCAGTATTGTAAGTGCATGCTCTTACAAGATTAAACACATGCATGTAAACTTTTTTTACAGTAAGAGTTGTAATAGCGCCCTCTATAAGTCAGTATTGTAAGTGCATGCTCTTAGCTGTAAAAAAAAAGATGCAAACTTTA
>RXON01005301.1:0-10424 GCA_009667805.1 Leptobrachium leishanense
TTAAATAAATTCTGCAGCAAAAAGTCTCTTTATTTATAGATTTTTTAGGATACTTTAAGCATTTTTTTGAATTTTTTTAAAAAAAATTAAAAGTCCGATTTTTTTTATGATTTTTTTTCAGTTTGCTTATTTTTTTGTAACAGCCCTCTTTTATTATCATTCCCTGGAACCTCCTGTTGAAAATTTCAGACATTTTCGCTCCACTAGTTTCTTTGCAAACAGCGTTTCATTTTCCCAGATTCATACAAATGGTTTTTCTAATTTATTCACTGCCTCCTCTACGTCACAGCTGCTTCGGCTCTGTGTGATTCGGCTCCTTTCGGGCTCCTGTTCGGCTTTTTCGAAGGTTTAATCCAGATGTTTTTTGCTTGTTTTCAGCGTGCATTCGGTGAGTTTTCGTCAGGTTTGCGGCAGCCTTTCCCTGCAATTCGGGGACCCTGTGGTGCTTGCTGAATACACCGCAGGGTCACCGAAATGAGATCGGCAAAAGGAACCGAATTGAAGAGAACGAAAAGTCACCGAACGTGCGGTGACTTTTCGAATCTCTTTGGATAACCCTGTTTGGATAACCCTGTATGTCATGTCACAATTTTCCTATAAAAAGGCCTTCCAGTGCAGTAGATGCTTCAGGGGTGTGATGATTCTCACGCTGCCCATTAAGTCTCATGCCCTTACCGGCCTTTGGTAGTCTTTGGGCTTGGCGTTTGAGATGAACACCTAAATAAACTGGTTAACCCCTTCACTGCTGAGCCATCTCGGGTCTAATTTTTCTTCTTTACTTTAAACATGGTCATGTTTGGTATCATTGGAAAGGCCATGCTCTGGCCTTTCTATTGATAACAAGCATGACCCTCTAGCTGCCAACAGTGGGGAGATATCGTGGTTCAAGAAAACCCCTATCTCCCCCCTATCTTTCCTTAGGAGTCAATGAGGACTTTCCCCACACGTACCTCAGCAGTGAAAGGGTTAAACCCCGGCGCCTCAAAAAAAACACCTTTTTGTTTTTTTTAAAGGCAAGGTGGTAAAACAAGTGCAGGGTTTGACGAATTTACTTCGAATCTAGGAGCCAGGCAAAAAAGTTAGGAGCCAGTTTATTTTTTTGTTATGGCAATAAGTGGGTGGTAGTCTCCAGTGTCTCCCTTTCCCCTCACTGCTTATTACAGCATTGAAATGTTTGCATACCCTACCCAGAATTCTTTGCTGCACATGGGGGATGTGGAACAGGAGGCTCTGGAGTGCAGTTCTTTGAATTGCTGTGATGTGCAGATGGCTTCTGCAATAACAAACATAACCAATTATAGCGTATATACACGAATACAGTATATATATTTATATAGGAGAGAGAAGAGGAGGAATTAAATGTTTCTATTTTTGTTATTAATATTTATAAGTCTATTCTTTAACCAGTTTATTTAGGTGTTCATCTCGAACGCCAAGCCCAAAGACTACCAAAGGCCGGTAAGGGCATGAGACTTAATGAGAAGCGTGAGAATCATCACACCCCTGAAGCATCTACTGCACTGGAAGGCCTTTTTATAGGAAAATTGTGACATGACATAGTTCTAGAACTCCCTCCAACTAATCACCATCCAGGAGCCTGGTTTGAGTCCCCAGCCAATAACCATCTAGGAGTCAGACATGCCAACCAATCCCATCAAAGGACTGCAAATTGAAACCTTTGCAGAAACTTTAACCCCTTCACTGCTGAGCCATCTCGGGTCTAATTTTTCTTCTTTACTTTAAACATGGTCATGTTTGGTATCATTGGAAAGGCCATGCTCTGGCCTTTCTATTGATAACAAGCATGACCCTCTAGCTGCCAACAGTGGGGAGATATCGTGGTTCAAAGGAACCCCCTATCTCCACCCCTATCTTTCCTTAGGAGTCAATGAGGACTTTCCCCACACGTCCTCAGCAGTGAAAGGGTTAAACCCCGGCGCCTCAAAAAAAACACCTTTTTGTTTTTTTTAAAGGCAAGGTGGTAAAACAAGTGCAGGGTTTGACGAATTTACTTCGAATCTAGGAGCCAGGCAAAAAAGTTAGGAGCCAGTTTATTTTTTTGTTATGGCAATAAGTGGGTGGTAGTCTCCAGTGTCTCCCTTTCCCCTCACTGCTTATTACAGCATTGAAATGTTTGCATACCCTACCCAGAATTCTTTGCTGCACATGGGGGATGTGGAACAGGAGGCTCTGGAGTGCAGTTCTTTGAATTGCTGTGATGTGCAGATGGCTTCTGCAATAACAAACATAACCAATTATAGCGTATATACATGAATACAGTATATATATTTATATAGGAGAGAGAAGAGGAGGAATTAAATGTTTCTATTTTTGTTATTAATATTTATAAGTCTATTCTTTAACCAGTTTATTTAGGTGTTCATCTCGAACGCCAAGCCCAAAGACTACCAAAGGCCGGTAAGGGCATGAGACTTAATGGGCAGCGTGAGAATCATCACACCCCTGAAGCATCTACTGCACTGGAAGGCCTTTTTATAGGAAAATTGTGACATGACATAGTTCTAGAACTCCCTCCAACTAATCACCATCCAGGAGCCTGGTTTGAGTCCCCAGCCAATAACCATCTAGGAGTCAGACATGCCAACCAATCCCATCAAAGGACTGCAAATTGAAACCTTTGCAGAAACTTTAACCCCTTCACTGCTGAGCCATCTCGGGTCTAATTTTTCTTCTTTACTTTAAACATGGTCATGTTTGGTATCATTGGAAAGGCCATGCTCTGGCCTTTCTATTGATAACAAGCATGACCCTCTAGCTGCCAACAGTGGGGAGATATCGTGGTTCAAAGGAACCCCCTATCTCCACCCCTATCTTTCCTTAGGAGTCAATGAGGACTTTCCCCACACGTCCTCAGCAGTGAAAGGGTTAAACCCCGGCGCCTCAAAAAAAACACCTTTTTGGTTTTTTTAAAGGCACGGTGGTAAAACAAGTGCAGGGTTTGACGAATTTACTTCGAATCTAGGAGCCAGGCAAAAAAGTTAGGAGGCAGTTTATTTTTTTGTTATGGCAATAAGTGGGTGGTAGTCTCCAGTGTCTCCCTTTCCCCTCACTGCTTATTACAGCATTGAAATGTTTGCATACCCTACCCAGAATTCTTTTCTGCACATGGGGGATGTGGAACAGGAGGCTCTGGAGTGCAGTTCTTTGAATTGCTGTGATGTGCAGATGGCTTCTGCAATAACAAACATAACCAATTATAGCGTATATACACGAATACAGTATATATATTTATATAGGAGAGAGAAGAGGAGGAATTAAATGTTTCTATTTTTGTTATTAATATTTATAAGTCTATTCTTTAACCAGTTTATTTAGGTGTTCATCTCGAACGCCAAGCCCAAAGACTACCAAAGGCCGGTAAGGGCATGAGACTTAGGCTGGGGTCAGACGAGCGTAGTGTTCACGTCCGTGATTGCGCCTAAAAGTACGTCCGTGATAGCATGAAAGAAAGTCCATTGGAGCCTGACACATGAAGTACGTCCGCACTGAACTGCGGACGCACAACGGCCGCGGCAAACGGACGCAGGTTAGGCAAGAACATAATACTGCTAGAACGGACGTGCGGAGTGCGCCACGGCCACAACGTCTGCATAGCTTTGTGTGTGAGTGATGGAGCATGGTCAGACGGACTGCATTTATACGTCCAGCATTTTTGACGGACAGAATGTTTTTTCATTGTAATTTATTTTTCCCTCCTACATCCGTCAAAAAATAACTTCAGTGAAAAAACGGACTGTGTGACCACTACTGCGTCATCCAAACTGACGATGTCCGTACTGCACGGACGTACAGTCCGTAGAAATCACGCTCGTCTGACCCCAGCCTTAATGGGCAGCGTGAGAATCATCACACCCCTGAAGCATCTACTGCACTGGAAGGCCTTTTTATAGGAAAATTGTGACATGACATAGTTCTAGAACTCCCTCCAACTAATCACCATCCAGGAGCCTGGTTTGAGTCCCCAGCCAATAACCATCTAGGAGTCAGACATGCCAACCAATCCCATCAAAGGACTGCAAACTGAAACCTTTGCAGAAACTTTAACCCCTTCACTGCTGAGCCATCTCGGGTCTAATTTTTCTTCTTTACTTTAAACATGGTCATGTTTGGTATCATTGGAAAGGCCATGCTCTGGCCTTTCTATTGATAACAAGCATGACCCTCTAGCTGCCAACAGTGGGGAGATATCGTGGTTCAAAGGAACCCCCTATCTCCACCCCTATCTTTCCTTAGGAGTCAATGAGGACTTTCCCCACACGTCCTCAGCAGTGAAAGGGTTAAACCCCGGCGCCTCAAAAAAAACACCTTTTTGTTTTTTTTAAAGGCAAGGTGGTAAAACAAGTGCAGGGTTTGACGAATTTACTTCGAATCTAGGAGCCAGGCAAAAAAGTTAGGAGCCAGTTTATTTTTTGTTATGGCAATAAGTGGGTGGTAGTCTCCAGTGTCTCCCTTTCCCCTCACTGCTTATTACAGCATTGAAATGTTTGCATACCCTACCCAGAATTCTTTGCTGCACATGGGGGATGTGGAACAGGAGGCTCTGGAGTGCAGTTCTTTGAATTGCTGTGATGTGCAGATGGCTTCTGCAATAACAAACATAACCAATTATAGCGTATATACACGAATACAGTATATATATTTATATAGGAGAGAGAAGAGGAGGAATTAAATGTTTCTATTTTTGTTATTAATATTTATAAGTCTATTCTTTAACCAGTTTATTTAGGTGTTCATCTCGAACGCCAAGCCCAAAGACTACCAAAGGCGGTAAGGGCATGAGACTTAATGGCAGCGTGAGAATCATCACACCCCTGAAGCATCTACTGCACTGGAAGGCCTTTTTATAGGAAAATTGTGACATGACATAGTTCTAGAACTCCCTCCAACTAATCACCATCCAGGAGCCTGGTTTGAGTCCCGCCAATAACCATCTAGGAGTCAGACATGCCAACCAATCCCATCAAAGGACTGCAAATTGAAACCTTTGCAGAAACTTTAACCCCTTCACTGCTGAGCCATCTCGGGTCTAATTTTTCTTCTTTACTTTAAACATGGTCATGTTTGGTATCATTGGAAAGGCCATGCTCTGGCCTTTCTACTGATAACAAGCATGACCCTCTAGCTGCCAACAGTGGGGAGATATCGTGGTTCAAAGGAACCCCCTATCTCCACCCCTATCTTTCCTTAGGAGTCAATGAGGACTTTCCCCACACGTCCTCAGCAGTGAAAGGGTTGAACCCCGGCGCCTCAAAAAAACCACCTTTTGGTTTTTTAAAGGCAAGGTGGTAAAACAAGTGCAGGGTTTGACGAATTTACTTCGAATCTAGGAGCCAGGCAAAAAAGTTAGGAGCCAGTTTATTTTTTTGTTATGGCAATAAGTGGGTGGTAGTCTCCAGTGTCTCCCTTTCCCCTCACTGCTTATTACAGCATTGAAATGTTTGCATACCCTACCCAGAATTCTTTGCTGCACATGGGGATGTGGAACAGGAGGCTCTGGAGTGCAGTTCTTTGAATTGCTGTGATGTGCAGATGGCTTCTGCAATAACAAACATAACCAATTATAGCGTATATACACGAATACAGTATATATATTTATATAGGAGAGAGAAGAGGAGGAATTAAATGTTTCTATTTTTGTTATTAATATTTATAAGTCTATTCTTTAACCAGTTTATTTAGGTGTTCATCTCGAACGCCAAGCCCAAAGACTACCAAAGGCCGGTAAGGGCATGAGACTTAATGGGCAGCGTGAGAATCATCACACCCCTGAAGCATCTACTGCACTGGAAGGCCTTTTTATAGGAAAATTGTGACATGACATAGTTCTAGAACTCCCTCCAACTAATCACCATCCGGGAGCCTGGTTTGAGTCCCCAGCCAATAACCATCTAGGAGTCAGACATGCCAACCAATCCCATCAAAGGACTGCAAATTGAAACCTTTGCAGAAACTTTAACCCCTTCACTGCTGAGCCATCTCGGGTCTAATTTTTCTTCTTTACTTTAAACATGGTCATGTTTGGTATCATTGGAAAGGCCATGCTCTGGCCTTTCTACTGATAACAAGCATGACCCTCTAGCTGCCAACAGTGGGGAGATATCGTGGTTCAAAGGAACCCCCTATCTCCACCCCTATCTTTCCTTAGGAGTCAATGAGGACTTTCCCCACACGTCCTCAGCAGTGAAAGGGTTGAACCCCGGCGCCTCAAAAAAAACACCTTTTTGGTTTTTTTAAAGGCAAGGTGGTAAAACAAGTGCAGGGTTTGACGAATTTACTTCGAATCTAGGAGCCAGGCAAAAAAGTTAGGAGCCAGTTTATTTTTTTGTTATGGCAATAAGTGGGTGGTAGTCTCCAGTGTCTCCCTTTCCCCTCACTGCTTATTACAGCATTGAAATGTTTGCATACCCTACCCAGAATTCTTTGCTGCACATGGGGGATGTGGAACAGGAGGCTCTGGAGTGCAGTTCTTTGAATTGCTGTGATGTGCAGATGGCTTCTGCAATAACAAACATAACCAATTATAGCGTATATACACGAATACAGTATATATATTTATATAGGAGAGAGAAGAGGAGGAATTAAATGTTTCTATTTTTGTTATTAACCCTTTCACTGCTGAGGACGTGTGGGGAAAGTCCTCATTGACTCCTAAGGAAAGATAGGGGTGGAGATAGGGGGTTCCTTTGAACCACGATATCTCCCCACTGTTGGCAGCTAGAGGGTCATGCTTGTTATCAATAGAAAGGCCAGAGCATGGCCTTTCCAATGATACCAAACATGACCATGTTTAAAGTAAAGAAGAAAAATTAGACCCGAGATGGCTCAGCAGTGAAGGGGTTAAAGTTTCTGCAAAGGTTTCAATTTGCAGTCCTTTGATGGGATTGGTTGGCATGTCTGACTCCTAGATGGTTATTGGCTGGGGACTCAAACCAGGCTCCTGGATGGTGATTAGTTGGAGGGAGTTCTAGAACTATGTCATGTCAAATTTTCCTATAAAAAGGCCTTCCAGTGCAGTAGATGCTTCAGGGGTGTGATGATTCTCACGCTGCCCATTAAGTCTCATGCCCTTACCGGCCTTTGGTAGTCTTTGGGCTTGGCGTTCGAGATGAACACCTAAATAAACTGGTTAAAGAATAGACTTATAAATATTAATAACAAAAATAGAAACATTTAATTCCTCCTCTTCTCTCTCCTATATAAATATATATACTGTATTCGTGTATATACGCTATAATTGGTTATGTTTGTTATTGCAGAAGCCATCTGCACATCACAGCAATTCAAAGAACTGCACTCCAGAGCCTCCTGTTCCACATCCCCCATGTGCAGCAAAGAATTCTGGGTAGGGTATGCAAACATTTCAATGCTGTAATAAGCAGTGAGGGGAAAGGGAGACACTGGAGACTACCACCCACCTATTGCCATAACAAAAAAATAAACTGGCTCCTAACTTTTTTGCCTGGCTCCTAGATTCGAAGTAAATTCGTCAAACCCTGCACTTGTTTTACCACCTTGCCTTTAAAAAAAACAAAAAGGTGTTTTTTTTGAGGCGCCGGGGTTTAACCCTTTCACTGCTGAGGACGTGTGGGGAAAGTCCTCATTGACTCCTAAGGAAAGATAGGGGTGGAGATAGGGGGTTCCTTTGAACCACGATATCTCCCCACTGTTTCCAGCTAGAGGGTCATGCTTGTTATCAGTAGAAAGGCCAGAGCATGGCCTTTCCAATGATACCAAACATGACCATGTTTAAAGTAAAGAAGAAAAATTAGACCCGAGATGGCTCAGCAGTGAAGGGGTTAAAGTTTCTGCAAAGGTTTCAATTTGCAGTCCTTTGATGGGATTGGTTGGCATGTCTGACTCCTAGATGGTTATTGGCTGGGGACTCAAACCAGGCTCCTGGGGTGATTAGTTGGAGGGAGTTCTAGAACTATCAGGGTTATCCAAAGAGATTCGAATTGCTTGAGAAAGGTAACCGAACGCTGAAAATCAGCATTCGGTTACCTTTCCTGGCCATTCGGCTATCCAGAGAGCAGGCAATTCGCCAAATCCTGTCGAATTGCCTGCACATACGGTGCCTGTTCGGTCCCTGTTCGCGGCAGTGAAATCCCCATGAAAAAGCCTGCTTCGGCTATTCAGAGAACACAAACCAGCAGTGAAAGGTTCCCCTAATGTCCTGCCATTCGGTGGTTTCATTCGGCAAATTTATTCAGGAGAATCCCATAGACTTCAATGTTAAAAATATTCCTGTTTTAAATCAATATCTAATAAACCGTTCATTATAAAATTCTGCAGCAAAAGTCTCCTTTATTTATAGATTTTTTAGGATACTTTAAGCATTTTTCTGAATTTTTTAAAAAAATTTAAAAGTCCGATTTTTTTTTTTTTTTTTTTTTTCAGTTTGCTAATTTTTTTTGTAACAGCCCTCTTTATTATCATTCCCTGGACCTCCTGTGAAAATTTCAGACATTTTCGCTCAGTAGTTTCTTTGCAAACAGCGTTTCTTTTTCCCAGATTCATACAAATGGTTTTTCTAATTTATTCACTGCCTCCTCTACGTCACAGCTGCTTCGGCTCTGTGTGATTCGGCTCCTGTTCGGCTCCTGTTCGGCTTCCTCGAAGGTTAATCCAGATGTTTTTGCTTGTTTTCAGCGTGCATTCGGTTAGTTTTCGTCGGGTTTGCGGCAGCTTTTCCCTGCAATTCGGGGACCCTGTGGTGTTTGCTGAATACACCGCAGGGTCACCGAAATGCAATCGGCAAAAGGAACCGAATTGAAGAGAACGAAAAGTCACCGAACGTGCGGTGACTTTTCGAATCTCTTTGGATAACCCTGTATGTCATGTCACAATTTTCCTATAAAAAGGCCTTCCAGTGCAGTAGATGCTTCAGGGGTGTGATGATTCTCACGCTGCCCATTAAGTCTCATGCCCTTACCGGCCTTTGGTAGTCTTTGGGCTTGGCGTTCGAGATGAACACCTAAATAAACTGGTTAAAGAATAGACTTATAAATATTAATAACAAAAATAGAAACATTTAATTCCTCCTCTTCTCTCTCCTATATAAATATATATACTGTATTCGTGTATATACGCTATAATTGGTTATGTTTGTTATTGCAGAAGCCATCTGCACACCACAGCAATTCAAAGAACTGCACTCCAGAGCCTCCTGTTCCACATCCCCCATGTGCAGCAAAGAATTCTGGGTAGGGTATGCAAACATTTCAATGCTGTAATAAGCAGTGAGGGGAAAGGGAGACACTGGAGACTACCACCCACTTATTGCCATAACAAAAAAATAAACTGGCTCCTAACTTTTTTGCCTGGCTCCTAGATTCGAAGTAAATTCGTCAAACCCTGCACTTGTTTTACCACCTTGCCTTTAAAAAAAACAAAAAGGTGTTTTTTTTGAGGCGCCGGGGTTTAACCCTTTCACTGCTGAGGACGTGTGGGGAAAGTCCTCATTGACTCCTAAGGAAAGATAGGGGTGGAGATATCGTGGTTCAAAGGAACCCCCTATCTCCCCACTGTTGGCAGCTAGAGGGTCATGCTTGTTATCAGTAGAAAGGCCAGAGCATGGCCTTTCCAATGATACCAAACATGACCATGTTTAAAGTAAAGAAGAAAAATTAGACCCGAGATGGCTCAGCAGTGAAGGGGTTAAAGTTTCTGCAAAGGTTTCAATTTGCAGTCCTTTGATGGGATTGGTTGGCATGTCTGACTCCTAGATGGTTATTGGCTGGGGACTCAAACCAGGCTCCTGGATGGTGATTAGTTGGAGGGAGTTCTAGAACTATGTCATGTTACAATTTTCCTATAAAAAGGCCTTCCAGTGCAGTAGATGCTTCAGGGGTGTGATGATTCTCACGCTGCCCATTAAGTCTCATGCCCTTACCGGCCTTTGGTAGTCTTTGGGCTTGGCGTTCGAGATGAACACCTAAATAAACAGGTTAAAGAATAGACTTATAAATATTAATACAAAAATAGAAACATTTAATTCCTCCTCTTCTCTCTCCTATATAAATATATATACTGTATTCGTGTATATACGCTATAATTGGTTATGTTTGTTATTGCAGAAGCCATCTGCACATCACAGCAATTCAAAGAACTGCACTCCAGAGCCTCCTGTTCCACATCCCCCATGTGCAGCAAAGAATTCTGGTAGGGTATGCAAACATTTCAATGCTGTAATAAGCAGTGAGGGCAAAGGGAGACAATGGAGACTACCACCCACTTATTGCCATAACAAAAAAATAAACTGGCTCCTAACTTTTTTGCCTGGCTCCTAGATTCGAAGTAAATTCGTCAAACCGCACTTGTTTTACCACCTTGCCTTTAAAAAAACCAAAAAGGTGTTTTTTTTGAGGCGCCGGGGTTTAACCCTTTCACTGCTGAGGACGTGT
>RXON01005302.1:0-42857 GCA_009667805.1 Leptobrachium leishanense
AGGTCTGATTTAGACCATTGTTTCTCAAGTGGTGGGTCGCGACCCAAAAATGGGTCACGACCAGGGGCAGACTGGGTGGTGGGGCAAGTGCCCCAAGGCCTCTCTAATGCCTGGCACTCGCTGATGCATCTTACCTGCAGCAGCAGGTCCCAAGTAGTGCGGCTACCTCTGAATATTCCCAGGTGCCACCTGGGGTCCACTGCATCAGGTAAGATACTCTGTAATTGCAAGGTGGAGGATCAGTAATAGGAAGGTGTGGGGTAGGACTCAGTGACTGGCAGCAGCTCTGTACTCCCAGCACCATGAGCCACTGTGCACAATGCACATCTCAGTGAAGCAAAAGGCTGTTAGGTAAGGGGGGCTCTCTATGTATATTTGATAGTGTTTTTCTCTGTCCTTTTGTTACTCTGGCCTTTTACCTATTTATGCAGCCTTCTTTCTGAATATCTGGTATTCTGTCTGTCCATCTATATCTGTGTGTCCTTCTGTGTATTTTTCCATCTGTCCTTGTATCTATGTCTTACTCTCCATTTCTCCTCATCTCTCTCCTTTCTTCCTTTATCACTCTCTCCCTTATACTCTATAAATCTCTCACTCCTCTTCCTTTCCTACCTTCCTCCCGATGTGATAATCCCTGCAGAAAACTAGAATGTATACTGAGAATTATCAGCAGAATCACACACCACTTCCTGATCCCAGCCTCCCTGCATACATTGGATGTGCTGTTGAGTAGGGATGAGCCGAACACTCCCCGAGTTCGGTTCGGAACTGAACCTGAACTTTCCAAATGTTCGGATCCGAACCCGAACCCAAACTTGAACTCAATACAAGTCATTGGGGCTGAAAATTCGGTTTTTAGAGTGCCCTCCAAGAGGGCATATATGCTAGATATTTGCCATAAAAGGTGTATGGGGGTCCGGGTAGTGCCCTGGGGGACAGGAAACAAGGACAAAAAGTTTTTTAAAAAAACATTTTTAAAGGGACAGTGAGTTTTCCATGAAATAAGGGTTAAAAATAAAAACAAAAAATTCCTTCAAATATCGTGCCTAGGAGGTCCCCATAACCTGCCCGTGAAGTGGCGGATTTCTAGGATGTATAGAAATATGTAAAAACCAAAAAAATGACATTTCAAATGACGGTAAATGCTTTTCCTTTAATCTATCCATAAACAACTGCTTGGGGCGGCAGTCTGTATGAAAAGAGGAGACATTTTCGGACATGCAGAAAAAGTTTAGTGATTTTTTGGCAGTGAAAAGCAGGAGAATGACTGGAGCATGGAAAATTCTAGACCAAATAGCCGATTTGGAAAGTGAGAAAAATGGGATACTTTTTCTGGTTTGGCTATTTTGACCTAGAATTTTCTCTTCAGTCATTCTCCTGAGTTTCACCTTTCTCTGAATAACCCTGTCAGGGTTATTCAGAGAGCGATGAAGAGCAGGAGAATGACTGGAGAATGGAAAATTCTAGGTCAAAATAGCCAAACCAGAAAAATTCTCCCATTTAGACTAGGGTCAGACTAGCGAATTTTTAACGTGCGTTTAGGCGCACTTAATCACGGCCGCACTAGCAGCAAATGACGGGCAATGATGGCCAATATACGAAGTACGGTCGCACGAAAGTCCGGCTGCACAACGCAAGTGGAAAATGAACGCATTTTTTCGAGAACGCAGAACCGCTAGTACGGACGTACAGAGTGCACTGCGTCCACTAGCGGCGTGTGTGCGTGATTTGGAGACGTCAGACCCTGCTCATGTCCGGCCAACATAATGTCCAGACACCCAAAGTTTCCTGTTTTGGATCCGTAAAAAATCATGCACAAAAATGCGCATCGTATGACCGTTTTCACGCATTCCGTGAAAAAATACGGCAATGCGTTCGGACGCACTTTTTGACGGTCGCTGCGAAAAATGCGTTAGTCTGACCCTAGCCTTATCTCACTTTCCAAATCGACTATTTGGTCCAGATTGTTCTCTTTTCCTGCCATTCTCCTGGTTTTCACCTTTCTCTGAATAACCCTGAGAGAGAGGTGAAAGCCAGGAGAACTGGCAGGAGAAGAGAACAATCTAGACCAAATAGCCAATTTGGAAAGTAAGTTAAATGGGAGAATTTTTCTGGTTTGGCTATTTTGACCTAGAATTTTCACTTCTCCAGTTATTCTCCTGCTTTTCACCGCTCTCTGAATAACCCTGTGAATGTTTAATCCCGAGGTGAAAAATAACATTGTTTTAGGATAACACCAGTTAACCACTTGGCTGCTATGGACGCGCTGAGCGCGTCCAGCCAAGTGGTTCTCCTGTGCTTTGGACGCGCTGAGTGCTGAGGATTCCGGCAGATTGCTGTGCCCCCCTGGTGCGGGCTGACATCTTGGATGTCAGCCCAGCACTCCGGGACCCCGGCGGAGCAATTACATGTCATCGCGGCGGCGCGATGACATCTAATTCAGGCGCCCCCGCATGTGCGGAGGAAGCGCCTGAAAGGGAGGGGGGAGGTCCTTTGGACCTCTCTCCCTCCCGATTGCCAGGGGGCAGAGATTTAATCCAGGCACCGTTTGGAAGGGCACAGCCTGCCCTTCCAAACGGTGGCTGTGATTAACCCCTGGGGAGCCGGATCACGAATGGGCGCTGAAAAGCGCCGGATCGTGATCCTCTCCTGGAGCTGGCCGACAACTTGATGTCGGCCAAGCCTCCAGGAACTCCCCCTGAGGACTGGTGCATAGCACGATGACGCCAGTCCTGGAGTTAACCCCTAGCTGCCACCAATGGTGGAGATAAGGGGTTCCAATGAACCCCCTATCTCCCGATCCGTGGCAGCTAGGGGTTAACGTTTGATATCGTTGGATCGGCCAGAGCATGGCCTTTCCAAGGATACCAAACATGAGCATGAAAAATGTTTTTTTAAAAAAATAAAAATAATAAAAAAAATATTTAAAAAAAAATCTAGAAAAAATAAACAAGTTTTTTTCTGTTTTTGTTTTGTTAATGCAGCAATATTGTTCCCATTTCAATTATAATGTGAACAATAATGCTGCACTAACGATTTTTTTTAACAAGCGCACCCCATACAAAATATAACCGCAAACGATTGCATGTTAAAAAGTGAAAAAAAACACTTCACACATAATAAATTATTGAAAATTCTAATTTTATTGCATTTTTTGTTATAATATACAGACATGACATAACGTATACATATAATAATGACATATTATGAATCTGCCAAGTCTGCCGGAAAGAACGATATATAATATGTCTGGGTCATATATCAAAATATGGCTACAAAATGCGGTTAAACATGATGAGCGAAAGCGGTAAAAATGACCTCAGCACAGAGGTGTGAAAAGCCTGAGCAGCGAAAGGGTTAAATGCAGCATATTAGGATGTTATAGGAGGGAAATTAATTCTCAAACCTCAATCAGAAGCAGACACCACCCCACCCCCTCAGTATAGTGTACAATGTATCAAATTGATTACCAGACTAAAAACACCTGGTGTTATGCCCGTTTGTGAACAGAGGTCATTTAGAGTTAATAATCTTTCCACGTACACATTCGTTTTTAATTCAATATCTAATAAACCGTTGCTTATAATATTCTGCAGTAAAGAGTCTCTTTATTTCAAGATTTTTTTGTATTTTTTTAAGCATTTTCTATACTTTTTTCAAATTTTTTTTTTTCGAACTCGAACCGAACAAACCCAAAAAGTTCGAAGTTCGTGAACTTTCGAACTGCCAAAGTTCGGGTCGAACTCCGAACAGTCCGAACCCGAACAGCTCATCCCTACTGGTGAGGCACTGGCTAGTATTCGAGCCAGATATACACAGGTTACATAGGTTCAGTGCTCCCCAGGATTCGGCAGCTCTCAGTGCTCCCCAGGATCCAGCTGCTCTCAGTGCTCCCCAGGACCTGGCTGCTCTCAATGCTCCCCAGGAACTGGCTGCTCTCAATGCTCTCCAGGTACTGGCTACTCTCAGTGCTCTCCAGGAACTGGCTGCTCTCAATGCTCCCCAGATACTGGCTGCTTTCAGTGCTCCCCAGGATGTGCATCATCCACTCCAGACAGTCGTGCACTGCCCCCTCCACCTGCAGAGAGGACATGCCAACACAGTGAACAGTCACACCCCAAGTACAGCCCGCATCCACTGACTGTGCGAGACGAGGACCGTCACATGACTGCCCTGCGTCAATCAATGCATGGGAGGTCAGCCTGATTTTTGAATGGCTTGGACAAATGGTGCTTTTCCATTGGTCCAAGCAATTCCATTGTTCTTCAGTCCCTCTCTGTGGCACTGCAGAGCGTAGGTTCTGGAAGTAGGCAGCGCTATACGCGCACTGCAGACCTCAATCTGTTAGATAATGAAAGGATTGAATTTACTGTTCGTAGAACCCAGTAGCAGATGCAGCATGACCTTGGTACATGGCAACCAGAAAGCAGGATTCAGCTGGTTTGGCGCTGTTAATAGTCCAGGATTCGTGGTACAGTTAAAGGGATAATCAAGGATGCAGAAGTCAGGAGGCAAGCCAGGTCAGTATTAATAGTCCGGGATTCGCAGTACAGTTGTAGGGATAATCAAGGATGCATAAGTCAGGAGACAAGCCAGGTCAGCATTAATAGTGCAGCGTTCGCGGTACAGTTGAAGGGATAATCAAAGTTGCATAAGTCAGGAGGCAAGCCGGGTCAAAGCCAATGGTACAATATTCGCAGTACAGATTAAAGGGGATTCGCAGGTGGATAGTCAACTGGTATTCCGGGTCTTTGGTAAGGTGAAAGTCTCTGGTATATAGCTTTTGAGAAATCCTAACGATACTAGAACACTGTCGCATATGGTGATTGGGGTTTTATAGTTTGGTGCTCTTAGGTGCGAGTCTATGACGTCAGATGCCAGGGAGGGGTTCCCGGAGGCAAGCGCGCATGCGCAGTAGAACCTGCGGCTGGAGTTCGTGTAGGTTCCGATTGCGCATGCGCGAAGGGCTCCGCAAGCAGGCTGACTCCGGCAATGTGCTGCGCCTTTAATGGCTGTATGTAGCCATCTTGATCGGCGAACTCTGGAGGGTCCCGGCGCACTAGGGACAGGGGTATGACAGTGCCCCCTCACAAGACACGCCCTCTGGGGGCGATTAGGGTGCATGCGATGGAAACATTCATTAAGGGTAGGAGCAGATACATCTTTATGATCGATCCACGATCTTTCTTCTGGTCCATAGCCTTTCCATTGAATTAAATATTCTAAACGAGAACGGCGTATACGAGAGTCAAGTATATTATCAACTTCGAATAGGTCTTCATCATCCACTAGAACTGGGCCAGGGGGACTGGGTACCCGATTGATGAAGGGATCTGGAATAGCCGGTTTGAGTAAGGACACATGGAAGACAGGGTGTATTCTATATGTTTGGGGCAGCTGCAATTTGACTGCAGATGGGGATATCACTTTAAGTATTTTGAATGGTCCTATAAATCGGGGACCAAATTTTTTGTAGGGCAACACAATTTTAGGTATTTAGTGGATAACCATACTTCGTCATTTTCTTTGTAACATGGAGCTGGTGTCCATGACCTATCCGCGAAGGTCTTGGAACGAACATAGGTTTGAGAGAGAGTTTGTTGTATCAATCTATAATTTCGTATTATGTTGGATACATGTTCTTGGACATCAGGCACGGAGGTGTTGATAGGAGAACCTAGTAACATCATTGGATGCAACCCATAGTTCGCGTACAAAGGGGAGACTTTGATGGATTTATGAATATGATTATTGTAGGCAAACTCTGCCAGAGGTAGATAATTGTACCAATCATCTTGTAGATATGTCACATAGCAGCGTAAATATTGTTCTAAAGTTTGATTCGTTCTCTCAGTCTGGCCGTTCGTTTGAGGATGAAAAGCGGTAGAGAGATTTCTTTTCATATGTAGTTGTTGACAGAAAGCATGCCCAAAACTTAGAAGTAAATTGGGTACCTCTGTCGGATATTATAGACTCTGGGAGACCATGTAATCTGAAAATTTCTTTTAGGAACAAGTTGGCTGTAATTTTAGCAGAAGGTAATCCTTTGGTGGGGATAAAGTGAGACATCTTCGTGAATCTATCAATTACTACTAGAATCGTATTATACAGCTGAGAGAGGGGTAGAGCCACTATAAAGTCGAGTGCGATGTCTGTCCAAGGTTTAGAGGATACGGTTACTGGTTGGAGTAGTCCTTGGGGTTTTGTATGCATATCTTTGGATCTTATACAGGTTGTACAATGTTTTACATAATTGTAAATGTCTAGATCCATATTTGGCCACCAGAATGTTCTTTTGATCAATTCCGTTGTCTTTTGGATCCCTCCATGACCTGTAATAGGATTATCATGATGGAATAGCAATACTTGTTCTATCATGGAAGGTGGTACGTATACCTTGTCTTTGTAGACCAATAAGCCGTCTTTGAGCTCCATTTGTATATGCTGTGGTATATTAGCTGTGGGAATTTGTCGTTGTATTTCTTTCCATAAAGAAGGGGCTGTTGCTAGGAAATACCTTTCTGGGATTATCGATTGATTTTGTTCAACATCTTCTTCGTAATTTTTTTGGCTATGGGATAAGGCATCTGCTTTACCGTTTCGAGTACCAGGCCTGTATGTGATAGATAGGTCAAAACGGCTAAAGAATAAGGCCCATCGAGCTTGTCTTGGTTTGAGTCTACGAGCGGCTTTATTATATTCTAGGCTACGATGATCCGTATAAATCAGTATAGGATGGAGGGAGCCCTCTAGTAAGTGCCTCCACTCCTCAAGAGCTAATTTTATAGCTAATAACTCTTTATCGGCAACATCATAATTTCTCTCAGATGGAGAGAACGTCTTAGAGAAAAACGCGACGGGTTGAAGTAGATTTTTATCTCCCTTTTTTTGAGATAGTACTGCACCTGCTGCGTTTTCTGAAGCATCTACTTCTACTATATATTGTTTCTCCGGATCAGGTAAGCATAGGACGGGAAAAGAAGAAAAATGACCCTTTAATGCCTCGAAAGCAGTTTGTGCTTCTTCACTCCACTGAAATGGTATAGTGCAGGGGTCAGCAACCTTGGCTCCCTGATGTTTTTGGAACTACATTTCCCATGTGGCTCAGTCTGCTTAATGGGTGACTGAGCATCATGGGAGACGTAGTTCCCAAAACATCAGGAAGCCAAGGTTGCTGACCCCTGGTATAGTGGGTTTGGTTAATCTAGTCAAGGGTAGCATAATTTGGGAAAAATTTCTTATAAATTTTCGATAGAAGTTACTAAAGCTGATAAAACTCTTTAGGCCCTTTCTATTTAATGGGACTGGCCATGTAAGTATTGCTTTTATTTTAGATTCATCCATTTGTATTGAATCAGGAGTAATGACAAAACCTAAAAACTCTAACTTCTGGATGTCAAAGAGACATTTCTCTAGTTTTGCGTAAAGTTGGTGTTGGCGTAAACGTGATAATACTATTCGTACGTGGTCTCTGTGTTTTTCTATAGAAGGGGAGTAAGTTAATATCTCCTCTAAATAAATGATGAGAAAAACATCTAGTATGTCATAAAATATATCGTTCAGGAATCTCTGAAAGGTGGCAGGAGCATTGCACAACCCATAGGGCATTACTGTATACTCATAATGACCATAAAGAGTTTTGAAAGCAGTTTTCCATTTGTCATTCTTACAGATACGGACTAAATTATAGGCACCCCCTCAGATCTAATTTAGAGAACACCTTTGGCCCCTTTTAACCTATCCATAAACTCAGTTATGAGGGGTAGCGAGTATTTGTTCTTTATAGTGATCGAGTTTAGGGCCCAATAATCAATACAGGGTCTGAGACCGCCATCTTTTTTTCCTACAAAAAAGATTGGCGCACCTGCTGGGGAAGTAGAGGGGCGGATAAACCCTTTAGCCAAATTCTCATCTAAGTATTCTTTTAATATTTTTAGTTCTGGCTCGGATACTGGGTAAATACGACCCGAGGGGATAGGAGCATTGGGAATGAGATCTATAGGACAGTCATAGATCCTATGAGGAGGAAGTCTGTCTGCCATTTGTTTCTGAAAGACATCTTCATACTCAATATAGAAGTGAGGAAGTAGTATCTGATCAGAAGTTACACAAGACATAAACCCAGATGTAGATTGTTCAGAAAAACAATTTAATCTACAATACTCAGAACAGAGATTTATTTCGCTCGATACCCAATCAATTTGAGGGTTATGTTTTTTAAGCCAGGGATGTCCTAGTATTGACGGAAAAATTGGCGAAGTAATTAAATCAAAAGTAATGGTTTCTTTATGTTTGGATTCGGATTCTACTTTGATGGCTTGAGTTTCTTTCACCACAAGTCCAGAACTAATGAGAGTATCATCAATTAATCGCAAAGTAACAGGGAACTCTTTATCTTGAGTAGGAATAGACAAAGCTTTGGCTAGTTCAGAGTCCATGAAGTACCCACAAGCTCCTGAATCGATCATAGCAGGGATTTTTTGTTCTGTATCATTCCACTGTAATATTAGAAATATGTATAAATGGGATTTGATAGGTAATTTGGGATATAAAGAGGTACATAAGAATTTGGTTGAATTCATCTTACCTCCCGTAGCACTGGGTTTTTCTTTACATTCTCTCAATTGATGACCAGGTTTACCGCAATACATACATAAGCCTTGGGCTCGACGACGAGTTCTTTCAGCTTCAGTAAGTGGCCCTCTTGTAGTGCCCAATTGCATAGGTTCCTCGTTGGGTGGGTTAGCAACCGGAGGAGCTGGTAGAGCCAACCTTCGAGGTGGAGGAGGAAGAGCAGGACGATAAGCATTCATTTTTTCTAGCCTGCGTTCTCTGATATGTCTATCAAGTTGTATACACCACGTAATGGTCTGTTCTAGGGATTTAGGGATCCCAATACGAGCTAACTCATCTTTTAAGGTGTCTGAAAGTCCATACCTAAACTGATCTAATAAGGCGGGTTCATTCCAATCAGAATCAATGGCTGCTTGGCGAAATTCCGTGACATAGTCTTCGACTTCTCGTCTCCCTTGACGTAAGGCTCTCAGGGTACTCGCAGCGGTAGACACTCTGAAAGGATCGCTATACATTTCTTCTAATGCTTGATAGAACGTGGCCCAGGATTGAAGTATCGGACTTTACGTTAGTAATAAATGATGGGCCCACGCTTGAGGGTGGTTTGTGAGCAAGGAAATCACGGTCCTTATTTTAACGAAGTCATTCATATACACACGAGGTTGTAGAGAAAATAGTACATGGCATGAAGTCATGAACCTTCTATATGTGGTTCTCTCGCCATTGAATTTGTCTGGTAAGGGTACCATAGGCTCCATGGCCCCGGTTGCAACAACGGGTTCTATACCCAGCAGGGGTGCTTCAGCTCCAGGGGCTAGGCCTGTGGGATTCATAGTTTCTAACCGAGCTTGATTCGCCCTTATCTCTTGTACATTTTGAGTGCGGGCGGCTAACTGTGCGGTGACGTTAGCAAGGACGTCTGTTATTTCTGCGGGTTCCATTTTGGTTCTAGTATACTGTTAGATAATGAAAGGATTGAACTTACTACTCGTAGAACCCAGTAGCAGATGCAGCACGACCTTGGTACATGGCAACCAGAAAGCAGGATTCAGCTGGTTCGGCGCTGTTAATAGTCCAGGATTCGTGGTACAGTTAAAAGGATAATCAAGGATGCAGAAGTCAGGAGGCAAGCCAGATCAGTATTAATAGTCCGGGATTCGCAGTACAGTTGTAGGGATAATCAAGGATGCATAAGTCAGGAGACAAGCCAGGTCAGCATTAATAGTGCAGCGTTCGCGGTACAGTTGAAAGGATAACGAAGGTTGCATAAGTCAGGAGGCAAGCCGGGTCAAAGCCAATGGTACAATATTCGCAGTACAGATTAAAGGGGATTCGCAGGTGGATAGTCAAGTGGTATTCCAGGTCTTTGGTAAGGTGAAAGTCTCTGGTATATAGCTTTTGAGAAATCCTAACGATACTAGAACACTGTCGCATATGGTGATTGGGGTTTTATAGTTTGGCGCTCTTAGGTGTGAGTCTATGACGTCAGACGCCAGGGAGGGGTTCCCGGAGGCAAGCGCGCATGCGCAGTAGAACCCGCGGCTGGAGTTCGTGTAGGTTTCCGATTGCGCATGTGCAAAGGGCTCCGCAAGCAGGCTGACTCCGGCAATGGGCTGTGCATTAATGGCTGTATGTAGTCGTCTTGATCGGCGAACTCTGGAGGGTCCCGGCGCACTAGAGACAGGGGTATGACACAATCTCTTGGCCAGCTTGAGTTTATGAGATTAGAGTAGCGTTCAACTATACAAATTGCATAGGCTCAAGGAGGGCAGACTGCTGCAAAAAAATAATGTGCGCATTGGCAGAGACAAATGGCGGGGGAGCGCGGAGCAGGTGAGTTTAAGTTTTTTTTATAATATTTTATTCAGTAGTGATATAAATTAGAGTTGCTTTGTCTACCATCACCCTAGACTTTGAGACACTTATTAAGAGCAAGAAGCATCCCCAGTTTTCCAATAAGTTATACTTAATTTCATATGTTTCAATTAGTTTATTATACAGCAAACACTTTTGTTTTTAGTAGTGCTGTGATTACTGCATTATCCTTTTTGGAAAGAATCCCTGTTGTTTACAAAATTGTTTAAAAAGTGCATACATTGTAGAATATTGCACATGTTGTTTTGTGGAATAAATTATAATGTTTCAGAAATTCAATTATTTTTGGGTCGCGACTTAATGACCAAGGACAACTGTGGGTCGTGAGGGTCCACAGGTTGAGAACCACTGATTTAGACCACTGTATCTCTGCAGCCCTAAGAGCTAGAAGGACATTTGAGGTATCATTGGAATGGTCTGCTTATAGCCGTTCCAGCAGGACCACCATCAGGGCATTATGCCCCATGCTGCTGTAAGGGGCCGGCCTGCCAGGACCCCATTGGTAGCAGCGGCGCCCTCTTGTATCAGCTCCGGTATCAGACTCTGAGTCTGAATCCGGAGCTGTACTGTCTTGGTCTCTGTCCTGCTCTGACTGGCTGGGCATGCCAAGCAGCGTGCATGTGCCTCCCAAGCACGCTGCTTTGGCGCCGCTCCCTCCAGTCACATCTGTGTCGCACGTGTCACACACGAGTAGCTGCCTGCGATGGAGGGCCCGGCTGGGAAAAGAGCAGAGAAGACGGAGGGCCCGGAAGATGGAGGAGCGGTGAGCCAGGACATGATACTGTCAGGTATATTATAATGGAAAATTAAAATGGATGCCTGTAGCCATCTTGTTTTAATGTAAAGTCTTTTCTTTTTCAATTTTCGCTTAGTTTTAGAAATGGACAGAGATTTTTTTAAATAGTTCATGGCTAGGTGAACCAGAAGAGTTCTGGGGGTTCTATAAGTGCCAGACATGATGCTATAGACGATAAAATGTCTTTATTTGATATAATGCTGAGCTAAGTGCCAGACATGTCATTTTTAAATTTATTGTTTTGTTTTAACAAGTCCTTGAATTTAAGATATTTTTCTTTTTGGGTATAGGAACATTTTAAAATCTCTATGCAAGTGTATAAAAATATTCACAAAATATATTTTTATAATCAATATATTCACAGTAAGAATAGATACTCCAATATATATATTTTGTAGACTGTAGAACTGGTAAACGGTGTAAATACTGAAAAATAGAATTTCTGTTGATTTTAACTAGAAATGAATTTAGCTGATAAAGAGTACTCAGTAAAAACCTTGAGAGGAGTAGAGCTATAAATTTAATTTTGACAGGAGAGATCCAAAGTCTAGGATTGAATACAGGGTCTTTGTTAAGACAGATTGATCTTTGACCTGAGATAAGGGAATTAAAATTAAATTGTGGAATTAATTTGAAGAGCAACACTGCCCTCTTGAGGCATAGTAAATATTAGATTTATAGAGAAAGTAATATTTAAATGAAAGAGGTAGATTTTCAGTGACGTCAAATTGACTATAACTGGATCTGTTCTGTTCGTTGCATTCATTCAGATCATCCCAGGACACGATAATGCATTGATTCAGGCAGATCATCCCAAGACAAGACACAATGCATTCAAGATATTACATATAACTTAATTAGAACCACACCTCTAACTTACATGCATTGAATATCTGATATTGATAATTTTCACATATTCCAAAAACAAAATATTATATAAAGAATATTGCTGCTGTAACTCATTGAATCCAGATTGGAGAGGTAATGTATGAGAAAGCAAAAGTAAGGAAATAATGTAATTATATATATCTGGAGTACTTCTTGCAACAGATAGACTGAGATATAGAAACATAGAAACATAGAAAAATGTTGGCAGATAAGAACCTTTCGGCCCATCTAGTCTGCCCAATTACATGGATACTTTAGCTGGATTTATCTTTTGTTTAGGATAGCCTTATGCCTATCCCATGCCTGCTTAAATTCAATTACTGTTTTGGCCTCTACCACTTCAACTGGAAGACTGTTCCATGTATCCACCACCCTCTCAGTAAAATAATGCTTCCTGATGTTACTTTTAAACCTTTGCCCCTCTAATCTAAGACTATGTCCTCTTGTTTTGCTATTTTGTTTCCTTTTAAACATATCTCCGATTATTGTTAGATCCAGAGTCTTCAAAATATTTCTAAATCTGCAGATAGAGATATGAAGAAGAATCGGATATAAGGATTTATCCTAAAGTAATTGTTGCAAAATGAAATACAAAGATATATATATATATTGAATTTGGAAGTTACTGTGATTGAAATTAATAAGCAAGGAATTATATAACTACAATATAAAAAGCAGAAGATTAGAAGTTTAATTCTCGATACTAGGGGAGGATTCGGTAAATAAGTTTTTATTACTTATCACTCTAGAAATAGAATAAGTGATAGCTCATCTTTTGATCCACGTAGCATAGAGAGATACATATATCTCTATAAGATCTAGCTTGTTAAACATTGGTTTGCTGGGAAATACATGTTAATTTTATTTATAAAAGGATTTTACCAGGAAGGATACATTGAGATTTCTCTCGTTTTCAAGTATGTCCTGGGTTCGAGAACATTGATTGGTTACAGAAATACAAAATAGTAAAATGCAAGAAATTAACACAAGACCAAATATACAGATTAACAGAAAAATAAATATGGAGGAAATAAAGTCATTATGTTACATGTTTACAGGTGCATTCCGTATTGAGGTATGTTAATAGGGAAGTCTTAAGGGACTTTAGACTGGGGGAAGATTTGACGGTGTCTGGGAGGTTATTCCATATTTGCGGTGCTCTGTAGGAAAATGAGGATCGAGCCATTTTCTTTTTGTATTGTGGTATTGCAAGTAAGGTGCTGGTCCTGGATCTGAGGTTATAGGATGAGGGAACTGCTGGGGGAAGCAGCATATTCAGGTAGGGTGGTAGCTTCCCAGAAAAGCTCTTAAACACCAGGTTGGAAAGGTGGAGGGTGCGTCTAGAGTCCAGTGATGGCCAGTTTAGTTCTTTTAACATGTCACAATGGTGTGTCATGTAGTTACATTGTAGCACAAAGCGACAGAATGACTTATACAATGTAGTAAGTTTCTGAAGGTGTGTTTGCGGGGCGGCTGCATACACTACATCTCCGTATTCAATGGCTGGCATAAGCATTTGTTGTACAATCTGCTTTCTTACCGCGGGGCTCAGGCAGGATTTGTTTCTGTACAGGGCACCTAGTTTGGGGTAGAGTTTAGATAAGAGTTTTTCGATGTGGGGGCCAAAAGATAGATTTGGGTCTAACCACATACCTAGGTATTTGAGAGAAGTGACTGTGGTCAGCGTGCTATTTGATTTTGTCCCAACACATAGATGGGGTGTTTGCAATTTGTGTAGTTTAGGTGCGGTTCCAAAGAGCATTGTAACAGTTTTGTCAGTATTTAGAAAAAGTTTGTTATTTGCGATCCACTTTTCTACCCCTGTGAATTGTTCTTGCAGCACAGCCTCCAGCTGTGGGAGATTTGGTTTGCTGGTATAGATTACAGTGTCGTCTGCATACATGTGTACAGTTGAAGCTTTGCAGACATTGGGCAGATCGTTTATGAATATTGTGAATAGCAGGGGGCCAAGTATCGAGCTTGAAGATGCTCCAGTTAGATTTCCTTGTTCCATGCCCGCTTGGATATCATTACAAACTTTTAAAAGGGCAGTTGTAGTTGAATGGTTTGGTCGAAAGCCTGATTGATCTGGGGTTAAATAGTTCTGATACTGATAATAATCACGTAATTGAGTGTAGACACATTTTTCCAGAATTTTTGACATTACAGGAGCAGTGATATTGGGCGGTAGTTGGATACCAAAGTATTGTCTCCACTTTTATGGATAGGTACCACCCTTGCAGTCTTCCAGAGTTTGGGTATGTATCCAGTCGCCAGTGATTCATTAATCAGGGTTGCGACAGGTTTTGCAATTGCTGGTGCACTGATTTTCAGCAGCATTGCTGGGATTTGATCAGGTCCAGACTGGTATTTCATTTTTTGGTTACGGAGAAGTTTAGTGATGGCACTGACATGCACTGGCCTAAAACTGAATTTCTCTGGGTTACGGGGTCTTTGCACTGTTGGTGGGTCCTGACCTGCGTGCGGCCTTTCTGATTGCGTGTCATTTCCTAGCTTAGCAATCAGGGTGGTGGCGCATCCAACAAAATAATTATTAAAAGCATTTGCTACATCTAGGGGGTGTTGTACAGTTTGGTTGTTTACTTTTAAAGCAGCTGGTTGGGAGTGGCTGGGGGGTGCTTGTATGTTACTTATGATTTTCCAAAAATTTCTGGGGTTTGATATGTTATGGTTTAAATTTTCATTGAAGTATTGGGCTTTAGCCATTTTTGTTTCTTTTGTGCATTCATTCCTGCATTTTCGGTATTCACAGTGATCGTTCATGGATCCAGTACTCTTGAACTTTGACCACAGGGAGTCTCTAAGCTGGTACATATGCGTGAGGTCAGCTGTAACCCAGGGGAGATGGGCCCCTTTTACTCGCACTTTGCGCAGTGGGGTATGGGTGTTCCAGACTTTCAGGAGTTCGGCTTGAAAGTATTCAATTGCACAGTCCAGGTCTGGGATTAGGTTTAGTCTGTACCATGGGAGCTGTTTGAGATCATTTAGGAAGGATTCAAGATTAAATTTCTTGAAAGACCTGGTGATTATTACCTTTGGTGGACATTTTATGGCCCTTATTTTGCGCACACAGTACACTAGGCAGTGATCACTGAAACTGTTAGCAAGAACGCCTGCCTCCTGTATTCGATCAGGACATAATTGTTTTCGTTAAGCAGAAATGTTTATTAACCATTTGTGTATAGTTACTAACTGATAAAGTAAATGATATTAATCATATATGCAGTTACTAACAGGAGATACATATATTGGGAAGCTGGTTTTCTATGTGATGGATGGATGTGGTTGTTTATAAATCTTTGTTTATGATATGAGATTTGAAACTTTTTTGTATACGTAATAAATATATATATATGTTTTTATCCGGTTATTGATTAGTGTATTCTTCAAAGCAAAGCACATACAATTAAAAGAATTTAGGAGAATTTCTAGGAAATATAAACGATTGATAGTTATATCTCGTATAAGTTTCTTATTGAATATATATCTCGACAATACTTCCTAACATAATGGTAATACTACCATTATTATTATTATTATTATTCTTTATTTATAAAGCGCCAGCATATTCCGCAGCGCTTACCACCTCTCAGTGTTAAATTTGTTTGGCGCTATAAAGATTATAATTATGTGACAATTTATCAGTGGGATTTATACAATCATGCAGCTCACCGCCGGTGTGTCCTTCACCCAAAATAAATGAAAGAATACAAACTTTGTTTGTTTAGGGAGCGCATAAAAAGGAACAACTGGTATTAGGTCTTGTATGGTATCACAGACTTCTCAACTATTCAAATAGTATTGTGGAATACTCTAAAACAGTGTTTCTCAAGTGGTGGGTCGTGACCCAAAAGTGGGTCACGACCAGGGGTGGACTGGGTCGCGTGGCAAGTTCCCCTAGGCTTCTCTAATGCCTGGGACCTGCTGATGCATCTTACCTGCGGCGTACCAGCTACCTCTGAATGTTCCCAGGCCCCACCTGGGACCCGCTGCATCAGGTAAAATACTCTGTAATGGCAAGGTGGTGAGGGGGGAGAATCTGTAATAGAAAGGTGTGGGGTGGGACTCAGTGACTGGTGACACGCTCTGTACACCCAACACCAGGAGTCACTGTGCACAATGCACATCTCAGTGAAGCAAAGTATATTTATATAGGCCAGCCTCCCATGGAGGTATATTTTTTTTGAATGGCTTGGACCAATCGTGCTTTCCCATTGGTCCAAGCTATTCCATTGCTCTCCAGTGTCTCTCTGAGGCACTGAAGAGTGTAGGTTCAGGAAGCAGGCAGCGCCAGACATGCGCTGCAGACTTCTCAATCTCTTGGCCAGTTTGAGATTATGCAATTAGCATAGCGTTCAGCTACGCAAATTGCGCAACTCAGGGAGGGCAGGCTGCTGCAAAAAAAATTATGTGCGAAGCGGCAGAGATGGACGGCGGAGGAGCACGGAGCAGGTGAGTTTAAGTTTTTTTATAATATTGTATTATTCATTTAGTAGCAATTTAAATTAGAGTTGCTTTGTCTACCATCACCCCACACTTTGAGACACTTATTTAGAGCAAGAAGCATCCCTAATTTTCCAATAAATTCTAAATAATTTCATATGTTTCAATTACAGTTTATTTTATTGGGTTTTTGCCTCAGCAGCAGTTCAATTTTCACTAGTTTTGTGATTACTGCACTATCCTTTTTGGAAAGAATCCCTGCTTGTTTACAAAATTGTTTAAAAAGTGAATACATTGTAGAATGTTGCACACATTGTTTTGTGGAATAAATTATAATGTTTCAGAAATTCAATTATTTTTGGGTCACGACTTAATGACCAAGGACAATTGTGGGTCCTGAGGGTCCACAGGTTGAGAACCACTGGTCTAAAATATAAAAGCAAAAACAGCCTTCATTGCGCAATATATCTCACACAATTGTTGGACTGATGAAGCCAGGTGACGCTGGCGAAACGCGTTTCAGGTCCTTTTTAATTTTTTAACCTTGTTTAAAAAACGTTTTTATGAATTTTAAGTAAATAAAAAAAGGCGTTTTTTAAGTCTTTGGATCCGGGGTCTCTTTTGTACGTTCCCCCTGACCACACCAGCCAGATTTCGGAGACCACTTGCGGTTTAAAGGAGGTTGGAGACTACCTAAAGGACCTCACAGGCCATCCATTCCCAGAGCCGGGCGAAGAGGCTCTTGGTCTAGTAAGTACCCCATAGGGGAGAATCAAAAGGGGCATATATTGCATAATACTGCACAATCGTGTTCTTTCTGTCTGGCTTATATCCCCCCTCCAGAAACCATCTAAGGAGAATCACCATCAGAAGAAAATCACCATATATTAACCACCTATCCTCTATAATCATTTCCCATGGATTATACATTCTGTGAAAGTGTCATGCAGATATATGTTTAATTTTGGCACATATGCGCCTAAGGGATTCCTTTACTTTTGTGTTTATCTATATGTCTGCTGGGTGTCAGACCTATCCCTAGGGGCTTGCATTCTATAAATTTCTCCTATAGAAAAAAAGGGTACGAGTGCACTCGTGGATATAGATAAACACACATATGAGTACTTATCTTATAAGAAAGCTGTTTGTTCCGGGGTCAGTACAAATGACTTCCAGGTATTCTTCTTCCTTGTGTATTTTCTCCCGGAAGGTGGTATACTTTTGCTGGAGGTTCCAACGAATGGACGTTCCAACAAGT
Organism: Leptobrachium leishanense; assembly: GCA_009667805.1. Classification (NCBI taxonomy): domain Eukaryota; kingdom Metazoa; phylum Chordata; class Amphibia; order Anura; family Megophryidae; genus Leptobrachium; species Leptobrachium leishanense. The sequence continues at coordinate 17,856 of RXON01005302.1, forward strand.
GAACGTTTTAAATATTTGGGTTTTTTTGGCAAGAAATTACGCCAAAATGCAAAGATCTAGGTATCAAAACATTTATTTAAAATAATAAAATCAATTAATCAATGTAATCCAACGCGTTTCGTCATGTGACTTTTTCAAGGATTATAAAAGTATACCCCCGATCGATGCATATATATATATAATCTGTCCCCTTAATTGGTACTATCCTCCCTTTCCGGTAGCGTTCTCCACGTGTTCCGGTATGGTTTTCCAAAGTGTCTCTTCTTTGTGCTCCCCTGCTTCCGATTCTACAGGGTTCCCATATTTCAGTTCCGGTATTGTTGCTTGAAGTTCCGGTTTCGATACGTCACTTCCGTCGACGCCTTTTTCCACTCTCGTACGCTCCAAGTATCCTCTTTGGTGATTTTTCATTGGTCTTTGACTACTTTCATTTTCTATAATGATCTCCGGCCTCAGCAGATTCCACTGTATATGGCAAACGGACCATCCCCTTCACTTCTCCAAAGTATACCGCAGCTTCCTTCATCTTTGCGTTAAATTCCTTCAGAGAAAAAGAGATTGCAGATATATAGAAAGGCTCACTATATTATCACTATAGGCAATTAACTATATCTATAATCAACATTAAGACCTTTGCCTTTTAAAGAGCCTAGTTCTATTATCCATTTAGTTTCTCTAAGCGCAATATTCTTAAGGCTATTCCCTCCTCTCCAATTAGGAATAACCAAATCAATGCCTATATTAAGGAACCCTTTCCAATTAAAATCTGGGCATTGATTACAGTGTACTGGAACTGAATGGTCAGTGCGTTTCTTTAGTATATTGTTCCTATGTTCAAGCAATCTAACTTTCAATGGTCTAATTGTTCATCCCACATATTGTGCTCCACACGGACACTGGAGAAGATAAATAACATTACGGCTAGTGCAATTTATGAAATGCAAAATTTGATGTGTTTTTCCGTTTAGATCGGATTTAAATTCAATAGTTTTTTTAGATTGTGAATTGCAAGCTGGACAGTGTCCACATTTATGGAACCCCGTAGGTTTTTCACCCAAAAAGGTTGGTCTCTTTTCTTTCAGTTCTTTCAAAGTGTATTTTTCAAGTTGTTAGCTTTCCTGAAGATCACTTTTGGTTTCGATGGTATTACTTCTCCCAAGATTTCATCATTATTTAAGATATCCCAATGTCTTCTTATTATTTTCTGTATCTGTTCAGCGAAAGGGTTAAATTTTGTCACAAAAGCAAATTCATATTCTTTATTTATGAAATCGTTTTTCTTTTTTCTCTCTTAAAAAAGTACATCTCTCTTCCATCAATATCTCGTGGGTATCTCTCGTTATTTTACGCTTGTCATAGCCTTTTTGTATATACTTATCATTCCTGATTTTCGCTTGTGCTTTAAAAATCGTATCCTCCGAACAATTTCTTCGAAGCCTTATCAATTGACTTTTCGGGATATTCTGTAACCATGGTTTCGCATGTGAGCTCTTCATATCTATGACATTATTGGCATTGGTGGGTTTAAAATAAGTTTTTGTTTCCAGTCTATTATTTGCAACATATACAGAGATATCTAGAAAATGTATCTCTTTTCTGTCAATGACTGAAGTGAATGAGAGTTTGAATTCATTATCGCCACATGTACTGATGAATGACTGTAGCGATTCCATAAATTTCTCCCACACTTTCCTTATACCGTCCTAAGCGCCTTTGATTATTACCTACCTTTGGTGTATGGTAAGCTCAACAACAATTAAATATGCAAAAATACTTCATAGAGAGCTCCCTGGTCTCAGTCCAGTGCACAGGCCGGAGCCTCGGAGTCGCCGCTTGGGAGAGGACAGAGCCGGCCTGGGGAGCAAACCGTGGCCTGGAATCCAGCGTCCTCGGCTCGTCGTCCCTTTGGCTGCACATCTCGGCTCTTTCCGCTAAAGGTCCGTGAATTGAAGGGATCAGGGCAGGGGGCATGAACCGCGAGGGGGGGAGCCCCCGGGAAGACTCCGGAAGACATGTACATTCAGCAGAAGGTGCGGGTCCTGCTCATGCTGTAGAAGATGGGTTCCAATCTCACCCCTAGTGAAGAGGGATTTTTGCGGTCATACGCCGGAGTGGTTAACAGCCAGCTCAGACAGCTGCCGCAGCACTCCATCGACCAGGGTGCCGAGGACGTGGTGATGGCTTTTTCCAGATCAGAAACAGAGGACCGGAGGCAGTAACCGGACAGTAGTGGCTGCCGCGCAGAGGGCGCACACCGGGAGGAGGGAGGGGTATGACAGAGCCTCTCCAGAACTTTCAGAGACCCCTTGCTGGTTCTTTGGACGCTTTGCCGTACTTCTCCCCCTGCGTTTTTACACAAAGTTTACGTAACTCTTTTAATTTTTACCCCCCCTCCTTGCTCCTCCAGACCCCCTCCAGTCACCCCCTCCTCTTACCCCCCTCGAGCTCTTGTTTGTTCTTCCACACATTGCATAGAGAAAGGCAAATCCTGCTGCGTCGCCGCTCGTGGAGGCCGGGCCTCATCGCGCGGACAGGAGACTCGGCGGCACTCACTGGCTGCTGGTAATGTTCTCGGGGTGTATATCCTTTTTATTTTTCCCGTCTTTTAGCCCCCGTCCCGGAACGACTAACACTCCACGTAATCCTTCTCAATGAGCCGACAAAACACAACTGGAAGTCGAGCGGGGGGGGTGTCTCTTGCTGACGCTACGCGGCATCCGTTGCCGAGCAGTATACGGACTTCTATTCGCTTTGTTGCGTTTATTTAAAAAAAATTTTGCCCTATTAATTTTATTCTTTGCTTGTTTTGGATGTTACGACACTGTGTTTCTGACTTGAAAGAAGTGGTTTTTGTGTTTTGTGATATTTATTATGATCGGGGGGGCTGGATTTAATCGACAAACAGAAAACGTACTCCTTCGTCTCTAGGGGTGTCTGGGGCGCGATAAGTCACGAGACCGCGCTTTGACCACCTCTCTACTAGGGCAGTCTGAGGGAGCGAGCAAAATGCCCCTCCAGCCCACGGTACCACGGGGTGTGACTGCCGGGCGCGAGGATTAGCATTAGGCCGGCGCTGCCCTTTAATATTTGTGTGTGTTCTGTGTTCATATGTCCCGACGGAGTGTGTTTGATCCAATGATCCTTGGTTTCCTATTCCAGGATGCACTTGTGTGAGCACTTGTTTGTGCAGACGGGAGTGAAACGTTGTATCGTCTGTTTTATTCTTACTTGAAACACTTGTCAGTGTAAAGAGGAGGAGAAATGGGCAGAATAAAATGTAAAGTATGACCTCCACCCCCAAAAATAAAAAGAATACAATACAAAAAAAAATACTTCATAGGAGGTGTATGGTAAGCTCAATGACAATTAAATACGCTAAAATACTTCATAGAGGTGTATGGTAAACTCAACGACAATTAAATACGCTAAAATACCTCCTAGAGGTGTATGTAAGCTGAACAACAATTAAATACGATAAAATACTTCATAGAGGTGTATGGCAAGCTCAACAACAATAAAATACGCTAAAATACCTCCTAGAGGTGTATGTAAGCTCAACAACAATTAAATACGTTAAAATACTTCATAGGGGTGGATTGTAATCTCTGTTGTGTCTATAGTGCCTCCAACCAGGCAGAATTCAGTCCAGTGTTACCATGTCCCTCTATAAGGTATATGAGACCCTCTTGGTGTATCTAGGCTTCCTTACATGAGTCTCACTTACCAACAATAGTTAGCCCCTTAAGGACCACTGACGTACATGGTCCTTAAGGGGAATTTTCCTCAGGATGTACTAAGGACGTACTATGTACATTATGGTCCTTTAACACCCCCTTCCTCCCTATACTCACCTCTCTGGCCAGGTGCGATTACATTAGTCAGCCAGTTAACCCCCTTGCTGCCAAGTGATGCTAGGGGGATCATTTGGATCCCCGTATCTCCCAATCTGTGGCAGCAAAAAAAAATTGTCTTGAGTATAATAAAATAGGACTTTAATTGACATTTAAACATGATGAGCATAAACTAGTCAAAATGAGCTCAGCACACAGAGGTGAAATGGCTCGGCAGTGAAGGGGTCAAAGAAGTAAAAACATGGGGGGCGTTGCCTGACTGAGCACAGAGATGGACACTTAGTGCGAGAGCTCCTGGTACCGTCACTGATAATTCCGCCTTACCACATCAGCCCGTGGCTATGGTCCGCACCTCTCACCGCAGAACGACCAGGAAAACCCTCAGCACCCCCGGAAGACCTGCAAGCCCCATTACGGCATTTTTTGTGCACTTTGACGTCGCAGCCTCCAACCAAGATGGCAGCTTCTTCGCAATCTGAATCTTCGTCAGCAGGAGGACAGTCGACCATAAGAAGGTTAGAAGCACTCATTGCTGAGCTCCCTACCCATGCCGAACTACCTACTCCTTCTTTCTGACTATATAGAAATACTAGACAACATGCAGGCGGCATTCGAGCGGGAGATAGCTGAAGTCAGAGTGGACATATCCACCATGGATACCCGTTTATCCCAGTTAGAGATACGAGCGGGCGATCGATTAAACTGCGCCCCTGATGCTGACCCCTCTGTGGAGCAACGTTTATCTGAAATGTATCGCAGGCTCGACAACCTAGAAAATAGGACACGGAGGAACAATATAAGGGTGAGAGGAGTCCACGAGGGGGTTACGGAGACAAAGGAGTTCCTTTGCGGCGCCTTCGCACATATATTGGGCTGTCCCCCTCTGCCCTATACTGCAATAGACAGAGCACACCGGGCACTCTGTCCCAAGGCCGCAACAGACGCGGCACCGCCTAGAGATATCATCTGCCACATCCCTGACTTTGCCCTGAAGGAAACAATTATGCAGAAGGCACGTATGCGGCGAAAATGGAGATTTGCAGATGAGACTTTTGAACTGTATCAGGACCTCTCACCATATACTCTTTCTGCCCGTCGGGCATTGCACCCCGTTACTCAACTACTGCGGGAGGCCAATATACCCTATAGGTGGGGGTTTCCTTTATCCCTCCAGGTTCGGAGAAACAACCTGACACACACCATCAGAACCCCTCAGGATGTGACCTAATTTCTATCGGAGCTGAACCTCCTGCTTGTAGATGTCCCAGATTGGGAACACCTTACTCCACCAACCCAAGCTTTGGCGCGCTTCACTGGGGTACCTCGACCACAACGTTCATCCCGCAGAGGCAGATACTCTAAAGACTCGGACCTAAATTGGGCAGATACACAACTGCCCAACATCCAAGAGGGCTCCAGATCGCCTATAGGATGAACGGGAGCTTTGATTTTTCCTCCATTTTTCTCTGGAAGTTGGACACAGCTGTATGAGAATTTCCATTTACTGACGAGGTCCTCAGGATTGCCCTGACCATGAGGCCAGTGTACGTTCTGTGGATAGCGGAGACCGGATTAATTGCAGTGGACCCAGATCAGATCCAGATACAGTGGTTCCGTGCCTTTTATAGTGAGAGCACTGAAACGTATCTAACTCCTGATTTTACGGTATCCTGATTGGAGAATTGTACGGTTCTACATACCTTCCTTTTACCCAGAGACATGGAGACAAAGGTTGACACTTTCGGCTGCACCATGCTTCAAAAGGTCTACAACACCTTATCCTGACCGGTGAGGGGATCGGAGGGGGGTTATGTTGAACTAGGGATTAGGGATGAGCTGTTCGGTTCGGACGGTTCGGAGTTCGACCCGAACTTAGCCTGTTCGATTAGATCGCGAACACCGAACATTTCCGGGTGTTCGCCGCATGTTCGACCACAATGCATTTTCCCACTGGCCTGAAGCTCGTAATTGGCTACAGCCTTGCACCTGACCACAGGTCTCGTGCAAGACAGGTCCAACAGTATGCCAATCACGGCTCAGAGTCCTGATTGGGAAAATTTTGGCCAATCATGGGCTCACAGAGCTAAGTCCCGCAGCACACTATATAACGTTTCCACGCATAGCTACAGCACGCATTTTGAGAGGAGATTTCAGAGGAGATAGTTGTGTGTTGTTACTGCCGGTCTGCCACGCTACTGGGGGGGTCTGGAGGGGTCTCATTTCTACCAAATATCAGGGAATTTAGGTGATGTGTGTCTTGTCACTGTGTCAGCAAGTCTTTTTGGGGGTTACAAATTTCTTTAAACCATTTGCGAATTGAGGTGATCTTCTATGTCTTGTCACTGTGCCAGCAAGTCTTTCTGGGGGTTAAAAATTTCTTTAAAACATTTGTGAATCGAGGTGATCTTCTGTGTCTTGTCACTGTGCAAGCAAGTTGTCACGGCTTGCGGCAGGGGATCTGGAGCCCAGGTGCAGAGGCGGGAGAACAGTCTCAGGATCGCGGTACAAAAGGGTTTTCCAAATATCGTAGTCGTGGTCAGAAGGGTGGTCAGGGACAGGCGGCGAAACAGGAAAGGTCGAAGGGTAAGCCAAGAACTGGTACACAGGTAGCACATGAATAAGCTTCTCAATTAGTACCCACTGGAAGTGATACAACGCTGAAGCGAGGACTGAGTGTGACAGAAGGGTTTATATACGTGGTGGGGTTTGTCTGTTCACCAATTGGCTCCTCTAGATAGGAGAGCCAATCAGGGCCTGAGTGGGTTTTGGTGCTGTTCCCTATCAGGTCCACCCAGGGCTGAGGTTCCTCCCCTTGGGCCTGTTCCACCAATCCTGACCTCTGTACCCGCCCCTGTGACGTCAGACGCCGGGAGCCGCCATGTCCCACGTGGAGACAGCGGGGCTGCGGCGCTGACCCTGTCAGTGCGGGCGTGGAGAGGGCCGCAATGGACCGGGCAGGGCCCTGGAGTGTCCCCAGCCCTTGAGTTACGCGCCGGGGACGCCGGCGCGTCGGACCGCCACAGCCAGCCCTCGTGATGGGCAAGCCTCCCGGCTGTTGCCGCATCGCCGGGCGGCGTAACAGCCGGCGGGGTGGCCCGTCTGAGCCTGCGAGAGGTGAGCCCCCTGTTCGGCGTGACAGAACCCCCCCTCGAAGGAGCGGCCTCCGGACGCAAAAAGGACCCGGCCTATCCGGATGAGCGCGGTGAAATGCCCGAAGGCACGAGGGAGCGTGTACAAAGGAGGCGGGTTCCCAGGATCGCTCCTCAGGACCATACCCCTTCCATTGGACAAGGTACTGAAGAGCCCCGCGAAGGAGTCTGGAATCGAGGATGCGGTCAACCTCGTATTCGAGGTCGTCACCAACAAGCACGGGCGGACCAGGGGGCATATCCCTGCCAGTTAGTGACTCAGGGGGACAGATTTGAGAAGGGAGACATGGAAGACAGGGTGAATCCGATACGTGGGGGGGAGCGCGAGGCGGAAAGCAACAGGATTAACCTGATGGGAAATAGGGAAAGGCCCAATAAAGCAGGGGCCTAGTTTTTTAGAGGGACAGTGCAGGCGAAGGTTTTTTGTGGACAGCATGACCTTGTCACCTACTTGAAAGGCCGGGGGAACAGAACGGTGACGATCAGCTTTTAATTTATACCTCTGCTGAGCAGTACGGAGGGTAGATTGTGCTAACTGACAGGCCTCTTGAAGTAGGGCAAGGCGCGAGTCGACGTCAGGGACTGAAGAATGGGGGCCAGACCTGGAATCATGGTAGGGTGAAACCCCACATTAAGAAAAAAAGGGGTAGAACCAGTGGACTCATGATCGTGGGAATTATAGGCAAATTCAGCGAGGGGTAACAACTCGACCCAGTCATCTTGCCTATAAGTGGAAAAACAACGCAAATACTGTTCAAGAGTCTGATTAACCCGTTCAGTTTGACCATTAGACTGGGGATGGAAAGCAGTGGAAAGCGAGACCTGGATTCGGAGAAGAGAGCAGAAGGCTTTCCAAAACCGGGAGGTAAACTGGGTTCCCCTGTCGGAGACGATAGAGTCAGGAATGCCATGGATCTTGAACACGTTATGGAGAAATAGGGAAGCTGTTTCAGCAGCTGTGGGTAACTTTGGGTAGGGAATAAAGTGTGCCATCTTAGTCAAACGGTCGACTACTACCATTATGACAGTGTTTTTATGAGAAGGAGGTAAGTCTACGATAAAGTCTGTGGAAATCTGCGACCAGGGACGGGTCGGGATTGGCAATGGATGTAATAGCCCTGCCACTTTGGTCGTGGTGTGCTTGGACCGGAGGCACGTAGGGCAACCAGCGACATACTTATTGACATCGGAGAACATGGAGGGCCACCAGAAGTGACGTTTGAGTAAGTCCACGGTTTTCCTGCGTCCTGGATGTCCAGCTACCAATGAGTCGTGGCACATATGCAGAACCTCCTTGCGAGCCTCTTCAGGGACGTAAATGCAATGATTGTGGATGTGGAAACCCTCAGAAGAAACCGGCAAAGAAGTACTAGCAGTCAATTGCTTAATTTTATCATGAAGGCATGATGTCATGCCCAAGAAGCATTGTGTCGGCAACACTGTAGGGGAAGGGGTGGGTGGTAGAAGTGCGAGGTCTTGTACTCTTGAGAGCGCATCTGCTTTGCCATTCTTTGAGCCCGGCCGGTATGTGACGTGAAAATTGAACCTAGCAAAGAAAAGGGCCCAGCGAGCTTGTCGGGGTTTTAGACGTTTGGCCGATTTCAAATACTCCAAATTTTTGTGGTCGGTATACACAGTAACGGGATTGGACGTGCCCTCGAGTAGATGGCGCCACTCTTCAAAGGCACGCTTGATGGCTAGGAGCTCCCGATCTCCTATGTCATAATTGCGTTCTGCAGGGCAAAGTCTTTTGGAATAGTAAGCTACTGGATGTAGTTGTCCTAAGGGGGACCTCTGGGAGAGGACGGCCCCGACGGCAAACTCTGAGGCATCTACCTCGAGAGTGAATGGCAATTGTGGGTTAGGGAGTTGTAGGACAGGAGCGGAAATGAAGAGATCACGAAGTTTGTCGAACGCCCTTTGGGCTTCTTCAGTCCATCGAAACTTCACACTAGGGCTAGTGAGTGCAGTCAACGGTTGCGTAATCTTAGAAAAGTCTCGAATAAAACGCCTATAGAAATTTGCGAAACCGATGAATCTCTGTACCTCTTTAGGATTGCTGGGTACTGGCCAAGCAGTAATGGCCTCCACTTTGCGGGGGTCCATCTCTATACTTCCAGGGGAGATAATGAAACCCAGGAATTCCACCTTAGTTGTCTCGAAGGTACATTTCTCCAATTTGGCATACAGGTGATTTTCCCGGAGCCGTTGAAGTACGGTGGTAACGTGTTGCCTGTGTTCCTGGAGGGAAGAAGAGAATATCAGGATGTCATCAAGATAAATCACGACGAACTGATCCAGAAGGTCCCGAAAAATGTCATTAACGAAATGTTGGAAAGTAGCGGGGGCGTTACAAAGCCCGTACGGCATTACATTGTATTCAAAATGCCCGTACCGAGTTCGGAAGGCGGTTTTCCACTCATCTCCTTCCCGGACACGTACGAGGTTATATGCTCCGCGCAAGTCCAATTTGGAATAGATACATGCTTTTTGAAGGCGTTCGAGGAGTTCAGGGATGAGTGGTAGAGGGTATCTATTTTTAATCGTAACTCTATTTAATTCACGGTAGTCCACACATGGTCTTAGGCCACCATCCTTTTTGTCAACAAAAAATATTCCTGCACCAGCAGGGGAGGTAGATGGTTGAATGAATGTTTTTTGTAAGTTTTCCTGGATATATTCTTTAAGGACCTTTAACTCGGGTTCAGACAGGGGAAAGATACGCCCATAAGGGATGGGAGCCCCAGGTAAAAGGTCGATGGGACAATCATAATGCCTTCTTGGTGGTAGGGATTCGGCTTTCTTTTTGTCAAACACATCTAAGAAATCGTGGTATTGTTCAGGTAATGAAGTGGTTGGAATTGTGGTTTCGTCTAATTCCATGACACCTATGGTCGGTGAGGGATTACAATTACTTTGGCAGTATGAGGAGGGAGAGACACCACACCAGTAGACCATTGGATAGCAGGGTCGTGGAGACGTAACCAGGGTATACCAAGGATAATTGGGAAGATAGGCGAATCAACCACATCAAATTTTATTTTCTCGGAATGACCCACACCTATGGTCATTTGGATAAGTATACTCTCTTTTGTTATGGGACCGGAACTTAATGAGGAACCATCCACCATTCTGATTTTGACAGGACAATCTTTATTGAGTAAAGGTAACTTGATGCGTTTTACTAGGGCTGAATCCACAAAACATCCCGCTAGCCCCTGAATCCACCATCGCTTGGGTCGGATAGGTCTTCTGTTGCCACTGTAGGGAAACGGGTAGAAGCAGGTGAGGCGTGTGGGTGAAACGAGAGGGACTAGAGAGTATGGAAATGAATCCAGTCTTACCTCCCATAACCGAAGGTTTCATAGGACAGAGACGGACTTGGTGATTGGCTTCCCCACAGTAGAGACACAATTGGAGGCGTTTGCGTCTATCTCTTTCGGCTGGAGACAGACGTCGATCCACCAGCCCTATCTGCATGGGTTCTTCTCTTCTCCTAGGGATGGAAACATTAGAGGGGAAGGAGGTATGGGAAGGCTCTGGAATGGGTCGAGGGACGAGGGGCGATCTTTCATCTCTGCGTTCCCTCCATCTCCGGTCAAACTGTATACAGAAGTCAGTCAAGGTATCGAGGGAACGGGGTACCCCAACTCGTGCGAGTTCGTCTTTTAGGTGGTCTGCCAAGCCACGACGAAACTGGTCAAGGAGGGCGGCCTCATTCCAAGCGGTTTCGTGGGCGTAATGACGAAACTGGGTGACGTATTCCTCCACGGGGCGGCGGCCCTGTTTGAGTGCTCTGAGAACATTTTGGGCCGACTCCCTCTTGTGAGGGTCTTGATACATTGACTCCAAGGCAGCTGCAAAGGAGGGCCAGGTCTCCAGAACGGGGTCCTGTTCCCTGAGGAGGGTGTGCGCCCATTTCTTGGGTTCACCACTGAGTAGTGACATAACCATACGTACTTTTATAAAGTCATTGTTGTAAGTACGTGGTTTAAGGGAAAAGAGGATGCAGCAATCAAGCATAAATGCTTCAAACTGGGTGCGATCTCCGTTGAAAGAGTCTGGTAATTTGGTTTGAGGTTCTGGAGCAGCATTCTCCGGAATAGGCTGTACTGAAGCAGGTGCCGAAGGAGGGGCGTACGGAGGTGGCAAAGTTGCAGCTTGTATTTGAATCTGGAGTTGGCGATGTTCAGTCTGTAGGTCCTGGACTGACCGGGCCAAATTGGAGACTTGGTGTGACAGGGCCGTGAGGGCGTCCGTGACCTCTGCGGGTTCCATGGAGGCTTCAGCGTATGTCACGGCTTGCGGCAGGGGATCTGGAGCCCAGGTGCAGAGGCGGGAGAACAGTCTCAGGATCGCGGTACAAAAGGGTTTTCCAAATATCGTAGTCGTGGTCAGAAGGGTGGTCAGGGACAGGCGGCGAAACAGGAAAGGTCGAAGGGTAAGCCAAGAACTGGTACACAGGTAGCACATGAATAAGCTTCTCAATTAGTAACCACTGGAAGTGATACAACGCTGAAGCGAGGACTGAGTGTGACAGAAGGGTTTATATACGTGGTGGGGTTTGTCTGTTCACCAATTGGCTCCTCTAGATAGGAGAGCCAATCAGGGCCTGAGTGGGTTTTGGTGCTGTTCCCTATCAGGTCCACCCAGGGCTGAGGTTCCTCCCCTTGGGCCTGTTCCACCAATCCTGACCTCTGTACCCGCCCCTGTGACGTCAGACGCCGGGAGCCGCCATGTCCCACGTGGAGACAGCGGGGCTGCGGCGCTGACCCTGTCAGTGCGGGCGTGGAGAAGGCCGCAATGGACCGGGCAGGGCCCTGGAGTGTCCCCAGCCCTTGAGTTATGCGCCGGGGACGCCGGCGCGTCGGACCGCCACAGCCAGCCCTCGTGATGGGCAAGCCTCCCGGCTGTTGCCGCATCGCCGGGCGGCGTAACAGCCGGCGGGGTGGCCCGTCTGAGTCTGCGAGAGGTGAGCCCCCTGTTCGGCGTGACACAAGTCTTTTTGGGGGTTACAAATTTCTTTAAAACATTTGTGAATTGGGTGATCTGTCTCCTGTCACACAGCCAGTACCACGCAGTATTTTTGGTGGGGTCACTAATTTTTCTACAAAATATTGGGATTGTTATAATCCGTGTGTCTCACTGGCTGCCACACATCAGGGGTCCTCACATGTTTATAGGAGGTTTCACACCTACCACCATCAAAGGTCTCACTGATTTATAGAGGTTTCCCTGCCACCCATCAAAGGGTCTCACTGATTTATAGGAGGTTCACTGCCACCCATCAAAGGTCTCACTGATTTATAGGAGGTTTCCTGCCACCCATCAAAGGGTCTCACTGATTTATAGGAGGTTTCACTGACCACCCATCAAAGGGTTCTCACTGATTTAATAGGGTTTCACTGCACCCATCAAAGGGTCTCACTGATTTATAGGAGGTTTCACAGCCACCCATAATGGTCTCCACTGATTTATAGGAGGATTCACTGCCACCCATCAAGGGGTCTCACTGATTTATAGAAGGTTTCACTGCCACCCATCAAAGTGTCTCACTGATTTACAGGAGGTTTCACTGTCACCCATCAAAGGGTCTCACTGATTTATAGGAGGTTTCCCTGCCACCCATCAAAGGGTCTCACTGATTTATAGGAGGTTTCACTGCCACCCATCAAAGGGTCTCACTGATTTATAGGAGGTTTCACTGCCACCCATCAAAGGGTCTCACTGATTTATAGGAGGTTTCACAGCCACCCATCAAATGGTCTCACTGATTTATAGGAGGATTCACTGCCACCCATCAGAGGGTCTCACTGATTTATAGAAGGTTTCACTGCCACCCATCAAAGTGTCTCACTGATTTACAGGAGGTTTCCCTGTCACCCATCAAAGGGTCTCACTGATTTATAAGAGGTTTCACTGCCACCCATCAAAGGGTCTCACTGATTTATAAGAGGTTTCACTGCCACCCATCAAAGGGTCTCACTCATTTATAGGAGGTTTCACTGCCGCTCATCAAGGGGTCTCACTGCATTTTAGGAGGTTTCTGCGAATTGTAATCTGTGTCTTGTCACTGTTGCCAGCTATCAGGGGGTCCTATCAGGGGGTCTCACTGACTTGTAGCAGATTTCTGTGAATCGTAGTTTGTGTCTTGTCACTGGCACCCATCAGGGGGTCTCAATGATTTATAGGAGGTTTCTGTGAATTGTAATCTGTGTCTTGTCACTGGCTGCCAGCTATCAGGGTGTCTCACTGAGTTATACCAGAGTTCTGTAAATCTTTAATCTTTATACCAGAGTTGAATCAGAGTTCTGCATATATTTAATCTATATATCACTCACCATGTCTGAAAGAACAAAAAGGACAGGCAGACGCTCCCAGACACAGATAAGAGGGCAAGCAGACCCTGTGTCGGGAGGCTGTGCCTCTGGTCGTGGTGGACGTGGTGCATCCTCTGCAGGGGCACGCTTGTCCTTTCTAACTGGTGCTGGCTGTCTTAAGCAGCAGCAACATACCGAGGACTTGGTGGATTGGCTAACCAGGCCATCCTCATCCTCCGAGTCCTCTGCCAGCCAGGCTTCTAGTGCTTTACAGTCCACCTCAGCTGCCAAAGCATCTAATGCAGCCTCCATGTCCACAGCTACTCCTGCCGTAGCCTCGCTATCACACACGGAGGAGTCAGCTGAATTGTTTGACTACAATGAGAGTGACATGCTGCTTGAGGATGCGCAGCAAGTACAGTGCTCTGATTCAATCTCTGAGGTTGAGGAAGGGAGTATAATCAACCTAGAGGAAGGGGGTGCCAGTGATGACACACAAATAACTGGCACTCATGTTGCCCCAGCAGCTGCAGCATACTGCCAAGTTGGCTCCAGTGACAAGGAGATAGGGGGTGATGATGACAATGATGATGACATCACTGACTCCACCTGGGTGCCTGATCGAACAGAGGAATTAAGTGAGGAAGAGGGGGAGGAGGAGGCACAGCAAACACGAGGCACAACATCCTCTGTGACCAACCGTAGCACTAACCAGTCCAAGGCATCACATGTCAGAGCTGCTCCGGTGCAGAGCGCTGTTGTCTCAAAGAACACATGCAGGAACTCTGTTGTCTGGGAGTTCTTTAAGAAATGTGCAGTAGAGCGCAGCGTTGCTATTTGTAATCTATGTCAGATGAGGCTTAAGCGTGGGAAAGATACCGGACACTTGGGTACCACGTGCTTGAGGCGACATATGAACAACTGTCACACATCCCGTTGGCGCAAAACTTTGCGTAGGTCCTCCTCCTCCTCATCTGTCTCTACCCCCACTGTATGTCCTGCCATGTCATTGCCTACAACCTCCACCGACAGGGATGATGCTACAGTAATGGATTTACCAGGTCCTTCCTCACAATGTGACATCATCCCAGCACTTGAAGATTTACGCAGTCAGATTACGTTGCTGCAGCTGCTGCAGCGAAAGAAAAAATATAGTCCCAACCATCCCCAAGCACAGCGTATAAATGCCAGCTTAGCAAAATTACTCGCATTGCAGCTGCAGCTTTTCCAGCTGGTGGACTCTGCTCCCTTCCGTGAATTTGCTGAATGTGCTGTACCACAGTGGCAGGTTCCAAAACAACATTACTTTTCACGCAAGGCCATTCCAGCACTATACCAGCACGTGGAAGACAATGTTATCCAGTTATTGGGAAAGGCAGTCAGCAGCAAGGTGCATGTGACTTTAGACACGTGGTCCAGCAAGCATGGACAGGGTCGTTACATTTCCTTCATGGCACACTGGGTAACTCTGATTGCAGCTGGGAGGGATCCAAGATGGGGCTCTGTGCTGGAGCTTGTTCATCTACCACGCCTCCAGAAAACTGCTTGTATGAGGTCTGTTTGCTCCACCACCACCACCTCTTCCTCCTCCTCCTCCTTCTCTGTCTCTGGCGAAGTGGCAGTTAAACCTACGCCTTACAGGGCCTACGCAATGGCTCAAGCAAAAAGATGCCATACTGTGCTTGAGCTGGTTTGTTTAGGGGACAGGAGCCACACCGGGCCAGAAATTCTGTCAGCTCTGCAGTGGCAGGTGCAGAGATGGTTAACACCACGCCAGCTTGAGCTGGGAATGATCATCTGCGATAATGGCAGCAACCTTCTCTCCGCCCTACGCACGGGTAAATTAACGCATGTACCATACCTAGCACACGTCCTAAATCTGGTGGTACAGCGTTTCCTAACCAAGTACCCAGGGCTGCCAGAGCTTCTCATCCAGGCCAGAAAAGTCTGCAGCCACTTCAGACGGTCATTCCCAGCAAGCGTTCGCCTGGCAGAAATTCAAAGAGAATTCCACCTTCCCACAAACCGTCTGATCTGTGACATGCCCACCAGGTGGAACTCGACATTAGCAATGCTGCAGCGTCTGCACAAGCAGCAGAGGGCCATCAACGAGTACCTGTGTGAGTATGGCACAAGGACAGGTTCAGGTCAACTTTGTTTTTTTTCCCCCCCGCAGTGGCTGATGATCAAGGATGCATGCACTGTACTGTCACCATTTGAGGAGGCAACGAGGATGGTGAGCAGGGACAGTGCATGCATCAGTGAAATAATTCCTTTAGTGTTCCTGCTGGAGCACACTCTGTGGGGAATTATAGATGTGGCTCTAGAGGCAGAGCAGCGGGAGGAAGAGGAGGCCTTCCCTAGCTCTCAAGGCCCCAGTCTTTCCGCAGACAGCATTCCAGCGGGTCCTACTCAGATCAGACAGGAGGAGGATGAGGAGGAGGAGGAATATTTAAGTAGTGGGGGCATTGAAGGTGGGGATTCCTCAAGGGAGGGTTTCGTGTGCCCAGAAACACAAGGGCTAGTGCGTGGCTGGGAGGAGGAAGTGCACGATACGGTCATCCTCATTGACCAGGAAGACTCGGAAGCTAATGCCACCTCCAACCTACGCTGCATGGGCTCCCTAATGATGCAAAGCCTGCTGAAGGACGCCAGGATTCGTGCTATCAAGGAGAGGGATCATTACTGGTTGGCAACCCTTCTTGATCCACGATAGAAGGGTAAAGTTGCAGAGCTCATCCTGCCCGCACAGAGGGAGCACAGGATGAAAAAACTTGAGGACGCTCTAAAGCGACACTTGTGTAACACCTTTCCAGGCACTGGTAGATTACCAAGTGCTGACACACGTGCTTCTGAGGCTGCGGATGATCAGAGGAATAGTGGTGAAGGCCAGGGCCGCTTGACTAATGCATTTTTAAATTTTTTTAGTCCTCGACGCCCAGGGACGTCAAATGTAGGCACCCATTGCCAGCGTCTTCACCATATGGTGCAGGACTACCTAGGGGCAAGGGCAGACCTGGATACCTTTCCAGCAGATGATCCACTGGCTTACTGGGTGTTGAGATTGGATCACTGGCCAGAACTTAGCCAATATGCTATGCAGCTACTAGGTTGCCCTTCATCTAGCGTGCTTTCCGAAAGGACGTTCAGTGCCGCTGGAGGTTTTGTCACAGACAAAAGAGTGCGTCTGTCCACCGACTCTGTAGACCGGCTGACATTTATAAAAATGAATCAGTCCTGGATCAGCAGATATCAATCCCCTGATGCTGAAGTAATGGAATAGATCGGGGATGTCCTCTTCTACATTCACAAAACCTCCAGCACTGAACTCTTCCACAATACCACAAAAGGGTTACGGTGTGAAGGCACTTGCTGCCATGAAAGGCACAATATTTGGCTGCACTGACACCGTGCCAGAATTATATCATTTTAATTTTTTGAACCGCAGGGTCCAACCCTGCACTCTTCCACAATACCACAGTGGGGTTACTGTATTATGATGGCACTTGCTGGCCTGGCACCAAAAGCACAATATCTGGGTGCACTGACGCCCTGACCAGAATCATATCTTTTCAATATAGGACCACATGGTCCACCCCTGCATTCTTCCACAATACCACAGAGGGGTTACTGTATGTTGATACTTGCTGGCCTGGCATTAAAGGCACAATATCTGGGTGCACTGACGCCCATTACCAGATAAAAAACTTTTCAATATAGGACCACATGGTCCACCCCTGCATTCTTCCACAATATCACAGAGGGGTTACTGTATGATGATACTTGCTGGCCTGGCATTAAAGGCACAATATCTGGGTGCACTGACGCCCATTACCAGATAAAAAACTTTTCAATATAGGACCACATGGTCCACCCCTGCATTCTTTCACAATACCACAGAGGGGTTACTGTATGATGATACTTGCTGGCCTGGCATTAAAGGCACAATATCTGGGTGCACTGACGCCCATTACCAGATAAAAAACTTTTCAATATAGGACCACATGGTCCACCCCTGCATTCTTCCACAATACTACAGAGGGGTTACTGTATGATGATACTTGCTGGGCTGGCAGTCTTGCACCAAAGACACAATATTTGGGTGCACAATATCTGGGACGCCTTGACCAGAATCATATCTTTTCAATATAGGACCACATGGTCCACTCCTGCATTCTTCCACAATACCACAGAGGGGTTACTGTATGATGATACTTGCTGGCCTGGCACCGAAGGCACAATATCTGGGTGCACTGACGCCTTGACCAGAATCATATCTTTTCAATATAGGACCACATGGTCCACCCCTGCACTCTTCCACAATACCACAGAGGGGTTTCTGTATTATGATGGCACTTGCAGGCCTGGCACCAAAAGCACAATATCTGGGTGCACTGACGCCTTGACCAGAATCATATCTTTTCAATATAGGACCACATGGTCCACCCCTGCATTCTTCCACAATACTAGAGAGGGGTTACTGTATGATGATACTTGCTGGCTTGGCAGTCTTGCACCAAAGGCAGAATATCTGGGTGCACTGACGCCTTAACCAGATGCATATCTTTTTAATATAGGACCGCAAGGTTCACCCCTGCATTCTTCCACAATACCACAGAGGGGTAACTGTATGATAGTACTTGCAGGCTTGGCACCAAAAGCACAATATTTGGGTGCACTGCCACTGACGCCTGTATCAGATTCATATCCTCAGAGGGGTTACTGTATGATAGTACTTGCAGGCCTGGCACCAAAAGCACAATATTTGGGTGCACTGCCACTGACGCCTGTATCAGATTCATATCCTCAGAGGGGTTACGGTGTGACGGCACTGTTGGGGACGCTAAAGGACCAATTTTAAAGCACCTATTGTTACTTTCATCCAAAGCCTGCATAAGTTTCACAATAATTTAGCCAAAAAAATCAGTAAAATTTTTCTGCGTGTACGAAAATGTCTCCTCTTTTCATACAGACTGCTGCCCCAAGCAGTTGTTTATAGATAGATTAAAGGAAAAGCATTTACCGTCATATGAAACGTAATTTTTTTGTTTTTGAGTGTTTCTATACATCCTAGAAATCCGCCACTTCACGGGCAGGTTATGGGGACCTCCTAGGCACGATATTTGAAGGAATTTTTCGTTTTTATTTTTAACCCTCATTTCATGGAAAACTCACTGTCCCTTTAAAAATGTTTTTTTTTAAACTTTTTGTCCTTGTTTCCTGTCCCCCAGGGCACTACCCGGACCCCCATACACCTTTTATGGCAAATATCTAGCATATATGCCCTCTTGGAGGGCACTCTAAAAACCAAATTTTCAGCCCCATTGACTTGCATTGGGTTCGGGTTTGGACCCGAACATATGGGAAGTTCGTGTTCGGGCTCGAACCGAACTCGCGGGGGTGTTCGGCTCATCCCTACTGTAGGTGTGTTCAGGGCACCAATATGCTGAATGGGTATTAAACAAGTCCCAAAACAAGCAGGACTCCAAGACAGTATCTCTCCCTTAGCCCAATCAATAACAGGATTATGTTCCACCAACCAAGGGAAACCAAGCACAACAGGATTGGAAGGTGAAAGGATAACCTGAAATATGATCTCTTCTTTATGCAAGAGACCAGTGGTAAGAACCACTGTAACAGTATCGTGAGTAATCCTGGGGCAGGATAACGGCCTACCGTCTACGGCTTCGACGGCCAAGGGTGTCTCTCTTACAACCAGAGGGAGAGAGATGGAGGAAGCATATTCAACATCAATGAAATTACCAGCAGCCCCAGAATCAACAAAAGCGGTAGTATGCGTGGTCTTGGTCTCCCAAGCTATGGATACTGGTAACAAGAGTCTAGTGTCTTTGACAGGAGACATGAACGTCACACCAAAGGCCTGTCTCCTCAGCTGCCTTAGGTACCGTAGTTTTCCGACTTATCATGCATTCTAGGGCGAGTGAGACATTGAAGTCGTAAATGTCCTTTTACACCACAATACAGGCACGATCCCTCACGAAGACGCCTTGTTCTCTCTTCCTCTGTAAACCTAGTATGGCCTAGTTGCATAGGCTCAGAGGGAGGAGATAACTCTCTGGGTGGTGCCTGAAAGACAGGGACCAACCTTGGTAACGGTCTCTTAGATTTCTCTCTTGGTGTTCTTCTGTCCCTTATCTGATCATCCAGATCTATACAATAATCTATAAATTCACTCAACACCTCAGGTAATTTACAAGGGGCCAACTCAAGCATCAATGACTCTGATAACCCCTCCATAAAAGCCAGAACCAGAGCCTCATTAGTCCAGTTCACATCAGAAACCAACGTTTTAAATTCTATAGCATAGTCAGACACAGTCCTGTTCCCTTGACGTATGCGGAACAAGGATTTGCCAGCTACCTTGGCCTTTCTGGTAGGATTAAACATACGTTTTAACTCGGCTATGAATTCTTTATAGTTCAGTACGATAGGCTTCTCTGCCTCCCATAATGGTTTCGCCCATGTCAACGCTCTGCCAGACAGATGGTTAATAATGAACCCCACTTTGGCTATGTCAATGATAAACATTTGTGGATTTAGTTTAAAATAAATATCCACATGGACCAAAAAACCCCGGCACTCCGAGGAAGTACCGTCAAACCTCATAGGAGCGGTCATGTGTACCTGGGAAGTCTGAAGGACAGGGGACACAGGTATAGCAGGTGGAGGTGCAACCCCAGCTGGTTCCAGGTGAGCCATACGAGTCAGGATAGTTTGTAAGGCGACAGGTCCTGCTCATCCTGTCTGGATACAAAGTTACTCAAATGCTGTGTTAAGTCTGCAGGATCCATTTGGCCAGATCGTAATGTCACGGATCCCGGCACGCAGTCCTTAAAACCCAACACTCCACAGAG
This sequence comes from Leptobrachium leishanense, assembly GCA_009667805.1. Lineage (NCBI taxonomy): Eukaryota > Metazoa > Chordata > Amphibia > Anura > Megophryidae > Leptobrachium > Leptobrachium leishanense. Next base: position 38,051 of record RXON01005302.1, read on the forward strand.
ACAAAAAAATCTACCAACAGGGTAGCCGAAAAGAATCCCTAACTGTCTGGTCCTTAATAATTGGCCAGGTATATATACAGTCAGGTCCAGAAATATTGGGACATCGACACAATTCTAACATCTTTGACTCTATACACCACCACAATGGAGTTGGAATGAAACAAACACAATGTGCTTTAACTGCAGACTGTCAGCTTTAATTTGAGGGTATGTACATCCAACTCAGGTGAACGGTGTAGGATTTACAGCAGTTTGCAGATGTGCCTCCCACTTGTTAAGGGACCAAAAGTAATGCCAAACAACACCTAACAAAGCCTTCACAGTTCTGGAACAAGATCCTATGGACAGATGAGACCAAGATCAACTTGAACCAGAGTGATAGGAAGAGAATAGTATGGAGAAGGAAAGGAACTGCTCATGATCCTAAGCATACCACCTCATCAGTGAAGCATGGTGGTGGTAGTGTCATGGCGTGAGCATGTATGGCTGCCAATGGAACTGGTTCTCTTGTATTTATTGATGATGTGACTGCTGACAAAAGCAGTAGGATGATTTCTGAAGTGTTTCGGGCAATATTATCTGCTCACATTCAGCCAAATGCTGCAGAACTCATTGGACGGCGCTTCACAGTGCAGATGGACAATGACTCAAAGCATACTGCAAAAGCAACCAAAGAGTTTTTGAAGGGACAGAAGTGGAATGTTATGCAATGGCCAAGTCAATCACCTGGCCTGAATCCCATTGAGCATGCATTTCACTTGCTGAAGACAAAACTGAAGGGAAAATGCCCCAAGAACAAGCAGGAACTGAAGACAATTGCAGTAGAGGCCTGGCAGAGCATCACCAATGATAAAACCCAGCGTCTGGTGATGTCTATGCGTTCCAGACTTCAGGCTGTGATTGACTGCAAAGATTTGCAACCAAGTATTAAGAAGGGAAAGTTTGATTTATGATTATAATTCTGTCCCATTATTTTTGGTCCCTAAAAAAGTGGGAGGCACATCTGCAAACTGCTGTAAGTCCTACACCGTTCACCTGAGTTGGATGTACATACCCTCAAATTAAAGCTGACAGTCTGCAGTTAAACCACATTGTGTTTGTTTCATTCCAACTCCATTGTGGTGGTGTATAGAGCCAAAGATGTTACAATTGTGTCGATGTCCCAATATTTCTGGACCTGACTGTATACTAGCTAGACAGAAAGGGTTGATCAAAGAATATGTTGTAATACAAAACCAGGTTAGCAACACGGGGGTAGTCAGACGAGCCAGAATCAGGAATACAGAGTATAGAATAGTCAAAGGGAATTGCCGGGTCGATATCAGTGCAGGAGCGTAGTACAAGGAAGTGGTCTAGGGAAACGGAAGGCTGAATAGTCAGAAAAAAGCTGAGGTCAATAACAGGTTCAATCACGAGAGAATGCGGGTACTGGGAGCTCAGGTATGGATAACCACGATCTGGCACTGCTTAGAAGGAACTGTCGGTTTTTAAAAGACCTTCACCAGACCGCGCCCCCCTCTCAAGCCGCGCCTCATGCAGCCACCTCCCTGTCTGTCTCTAATTAAACCAGGCGTTGGTAAGCAAGCAGCATCAGACATGCTGCCATCAAGCACACCGGAGAGGCTGGAAGCCCCCAATGTTACAATAACTTATTGGAAAACTGGGGATGCTTCTTGCTCTTAATAAGTGTCTCACAGTCTGGGGTGATGGTAGACAAAGCAACTCTAATTTATATCACTACTGAATAAAATATTATAAAATAAGCTTAAACTCACCTGCTCCGCGCTCCCCCGCCATTCGTCTCTGCCGTTGCGCACATTATTTTTCTGCAGCAGTCTGCCCTCCCTGAGCCTATGCAATTTGTATAGTTGAACGCTACTCTAATCTCATAAACTCAAGCTGGCCAAGAGATTGAGGTCTCCAGTGCGCGTATAGCGCTGCCTACTTCCTGAACCTACACTCTGCAGTGCCTCAGAGAGGGACTGAAGAACAATGGAATTGCTTGGACCAATGGAAAAGCACCATGTGTCCAAGCCATTCAAAAATCAGGCTGACCTCCCATGCATTGATTGACGCAGGGCAGTCATGTGACGGTCCTCGTCTCGCACAGTCAGTGGGTGCGGGGCTGTACTTGGGGTGTGACTGTTCACTGTGTCGGCACCTCCTCTCTGCAGGTGGAGGGGGCAGTGCGCAGCTGTCTGGAGTGGATGATGCACATCCTGGGGAGCACTGAAAGCAGCCAGTACCTGGGGAGCATTGAGAGCAGCCAGTTCCTGGGGAGCACTGAGAGCAGCCAGTTCCTGGGGAGCATTGAGAGCAGCCAGTTCCTGGGGAGCACTGAGAGCAGCCAGTTCCTGGGGAGCACTGAGAGCAGCCAGTTCATGGGGAGCACTGAGAGCAGCCAGTTCCTGGGGAGCACTGAGAGCAGCTGGATCCTGGGGAGCTCTGAGAGCAGCCGGATCCTGGGGAGCACTTAACCTATGTAACCTGTGTATATCTGGCTCGAATACTAGCCAGTGCCTCACCAGCACATCCAATGTATGCAGGGAGGCTGGGATCAGGAAGTGGTGTGTGATTCTGCTGATAATTCTCAGTATACATTCTAGTTTTCTGCAGGGATTATCACATCGGGAGGAAGGTAGGAAAGGAAGAGGAGTGAGAGAGTTATAGAGTATAAGGGAGAGAGTGATAGAGGAAGAAAGGAGAGAGATGAGGAGAAATGGAGAGTAAGACATAGATACAAGGACAGATGGAAAAAAACACAGATGGACACACAGATATAGATGGACAGACAGAATACCAGATATTCAGAAAGAAGGCTGCATAAATAGGTAAAAGGCCAGAGTAACAAAAGGACAGAGAAAAACACTATCAAATATACATAGGGAGCCCCCCCTTACCCAACAGCCTTTTGCTTCACTGAGATGTGCATTGTACACAGTGGCTCATGGTGCTGGGAGTACAGAGCTGCTGCAAGTCACTGAGTCCTACCCCACACCTTCCTATTACCGATCCCCCACCTTGCAATTACAGAGTATCTTACCTGATGCAGTGGGCCCCTGGTGGCACCTGGGAACATTCAGTGGTACCCGCACTACTTTGACCCGCTGCTGCAGGTTAGATGCCTCAGCGGGTCCCAGGCATTAGAGAGGCCTTGGGGCACTTGCCCCGCGACCCAGTCTGACCCTGGTCGCGACCCACTTTTGGGTCGCGGCCCACCTCTTGAGAAACATTGGTCTAAATCAGACCTCAAAATTTCCACTCGCCTGCTCGCATTTGGCGAGTGGAAATTATCTGAGGGCGAGTGGGGCGGACTGACCCGTGCTGGGGCCAGGTTCAGTGTGCCGCCGCCTTAATTCACAGCTCCGGTATCGGACTCTTGGAGTCTGAATGCAGAGCTGTCTCTGATCGGCGCTACCCCCTCCCGCACAGCCCGTGATGTCTGCGTTTCCGGTTCACCTGCCCACCCATGTGATGCGTCGCACACTCGCAGCGTAAGTGCTGCGAGTCTATGATGCATCACATAGGAGGGGTCAGGTGACACGCGGGAGGGGGTGGCACCACTGCAGCATGCCATTCTTAGACTCGTGTTATGAGTGTGGGAGGCACGCTGCAGCCAGGGGCGGATCCAGGAGGGAAAATCACCGCCGGCGTTCTTCTGCTGTTTCGAGGAGGCGAGCGGCTGCTGATATGCAGCTTGGCCGCTCGTCTGGGATGAGAACCACCTGACCGGCTGCGCGGCTGGTCAGGTGGTTCCCGGCGAGCGACCAAGCTGCATATCAGTGGCCGCTCGCCTCCTCGGGACAGCTGAAGAACGCCGGCGGGCAGAGGTGAGAGCTTGGGGCAAAAATACCCATGTGTGAGCTAAGGGGCAATTATACCCATGTGTGAGCTGGGGGCAAATATTACCCATGTGTGAGCTGGAGGCAAATAATACCTGTGGCAGATTAGATCTGTATTTCTATCTATATAAGGGTCTGCCTGTATATATGTGTCTATCTGCCTGGTTATCTCCTACATTTAGAGTTATATTCATATTTGTGTCTGACCATTTGGTATCCCTGTGTCCACAGCTGAAATGTAATCAAAATGATTAGCTTTCTCCCTTGGGGGGAGGATATAACACGTAGCTGTAAAAAGGGAATTTCTTTTGTACACTATCCTAGAAAATCACACCTTGGCAGCCAGCTCGGCACCAAGAGATGGGGACACAATCTTCAAAGACAGGAAGCACATCCTTGATCTCTAAGGGGGGTCTGGAGGGAAGAGGGATGCCTTTAGGCAATTAAAGATTAATTGACAAGCTTACTGAGCACGAGCGAGAATGGCACTCTGGGAAATGGAGTCCAGGACACTGGGCCATTTGTGGGTGGGGGCTGGAAAGATCAGGAAGTGTATAAATTTGGAACACTCGCCATGTGCTTTGGCTGATCACTTGGGGTACCTTCTAAAGAGGACTGTTCTGTCCATGTTCCTACCTCCAGGCTCCAGGAGACACCGATGCTAGCTACTGATTATTCCGTCGTAAGTAAGGCTCTGTGATTAATCCCTTTTCTTTTTATTTTGCTGTGTAGTGTGTAAGTAATTGATTTATTCTAGTTATAATTTTTTATGTAACCAAGCACTGTGATTCTTTCTAAATCATAAATAAACAAAAGTATTTAAGTTTTGACTCTGGCTGATGAAATCCACGCTAAGAGATTGGGAGAATAGCTATTTGCTTTAAACTCGGTTATATATAAGAAATTGCGTGTTGCGGTCGTCAGCAAACGGCAGGGAATTGTGGGATCCCTGGGGGATTCTCTGG